>CBVK0100635098.1:0-11447 GCA_900067695.1 Picea abies | reverse complement strand
GATTAATATTACGTTATTACTGATTCACCCCCCCTCTCAGTAATCCAACAGCAAGTATGCATTGTCTTGTTATTTTTTGGAAAGACTCGGAGGTGTACGCACCCTGTTTTGGGTCATCCCATGTATATACGCGCTCTGCATAGTAAACAACCCACATACATACACCGGCTATTGATGCAACATCTCGCGTATTTGTTTCATGAAAGTGTTTTTAATAAAGAGGGAGTTTACCTCTTTCCTGATAGAAGTTCACAATTCTCAGGGCTTTCTTGAATCATCCAGAGTCTTTGTTTGTGACCATAGCTTGGGTATAGGTTCCAATTTACTTGTTTCTTTAGTCTTCTTATGTTTCCATAAAAAGGTTTTGAGCAAGATTTCAAGTTTTAGATCTGCCTTTTGATTTCTTTCTTGAATCCCTGTGATCCGTAGTGGGCTTAGGGTCTTTATCAATCTTGTTTTCAGTTTTGTTTTAACCCTTTTTCTTGCTTTGAAAAAACAAAAAGTTTACTTCAGTTTTTTCTTGTTAAAGCAGCTCGAAAAATAAAAAGAGAATTTATTTTCTTTCATTTGGTTTGGTAAAGTAGCTAAAGTTGTTATTTGCGAAAGGAAAAAGAGTTTTTATTTCCAATTTCTTTTCAATTTCTTGAAACATAAGTAGTTTGTATTCAAACAAAAGAAAGTTTTAGGATTTCTTCATTTACAAGATATTGAAATATCAATTAGAAAAGTTGAATTTACAAAGAGTTGGTTACAATCTTTGCTTTTAATTTCGAAGTAATTTTTCTTTCAAGTACTTTAAAGTTCTCTTCCTTATTAGTCTCTTTATAACACCATTAGTTTCACTATCATACCTTTTTTGTAAATCAAGCCTTAAAAATAACGCCTAATCTAAAATACATTAGAATTTTTGTTTGTAGGGTTCACAAACTAGTTTAGGGTTTTAGGGCCTCGGATTAGGTGTGAAGAGTAAACTCTTCAAGGCCACTTTAAAACAAACAATGGAGTCTGAGTTAGGGAGTGATTTAAGTCCAGTATCGTAAGAGTTAGTCGGGACCTCCCTCTAACACAGAGGATAAACAAGAGGTCATGTGAGGAAAGGCAGAGGAGATAACCCCTCCAAAGCTCGATCGAATGTAGTGGGGATTGTATATTGAGGGTTCTTCTTGGGAAAAATATCAATCGCATTTGCCTACGGAGCTTCGTGGACCTCAAATCCATTCGAGATCCTTAGTTGTCTTATAGACTATTTTATTTCGATACCCTTGAAGGGATTCAGACTTCTATCTTGCTCATTACGATCTTCCCAACTGTCGGCTATACCCACTTGGTAACTAATTATGAGTTGGAAACCTAGTTGCCCATATTTTATGGACTTACACAGGTGACTACGGGGGTATACTATGGTACCTAGGGAGGATGTCGGATCACACTTTGAAGAGTATACCCGAAGGGTGCTTCTGTGTTTGATTTGCACTTGCACCGGTTAGTTTCACTACTATCGATTGGTGTAACCATCATTCCCACTAGATAGTCGATTGATTGATTTATCTTTAGGAAAAAATTTAGTGTGTGATTTGTGTTCTACACTTGTCAAGCCTTATTGTGTCATTTAATCATTTCACAAAGTGGAATATCAGTAGCTCTATTGGTCGAAAAGGCTTCAGGTCTTGTCGTCGATTACTTTCGAGCCACCTTTTCCACCATTGAGGTGAATACTTGATCAAGAAGGGTCGTTCGAAGCAATCGGGCCACAGAAAGATATGCCCAAGCCTGCTCCACGAGGAGAATATCTAAATCTGGAGGAGCCTACCATTTTTTACCTTCAGGCAAAGGCTCACAGGCCATCTAACCATCTAATTTCCGACTTGTCGGTGCTGATCTTGATTCAGATTGTCCCTCCCGAGGTGACATCTTCTTAGAACCAACTAGTTATATGAGTGACAATGGAAGTGAATGTTGCTACTTTATCCGGGAGTCCTCATACTCCTGTTATGGCTACTACTACAGGGGGCATCCAACCTCCTCTCCCACCTTCTCTAGTTGGGACCACAGTGGTCTCGACTCCCTCAACTTCATGCAGTGGTCCAATACCTTTATCGGCTTCAACCACTTTTTTGTTTACTCAGAGTATGACGAGCCCTCCTTTCTAATATGGGATGCCCAACTTTGATACAAACTTGGTTCTTACTTATTCTACCTTACAGACCATGGGTTTGGGGGTAGGGAGCTCAAATGATCCCACCCAAGGGTCAATCAGGGGAACTAAAGTCCCTTTTAATGCTATCCCTTATGGTGGGGGTCATATACCTCCTCTGTCCCCTCCGTTCGGTGGTGCTTTTCAACAGCCAATCAGGGTAAATGCTAATTATAGATTTTTTGGTGGAGGTAGTTTAAGACCTTCATATTATACAATGTCGATGGAATCTATGTCGTTCTCTTTGTTTGACATGTTTGGGAACATGGATTTTTATTTGATTATTGTCTTGGCTGGGGGAAACCCCGATTTTGGTCAATAGAACCTGGTGCAAGGTACTATTCCTTCATAGGGGGCAAGGACTGGAGTTTTCTCCACATAGGGTCTTTGGGATCCTTGGCAAGGATCAGTTCCCTCGCAAGTGATACCGGTAGGGGGAAACCCCTTCCATGCTCAATGGAACCCTGGGAAGGGCTCCATACCCATGCCCGTCTGATCGGCTGGGGGCATCCCCTTCCAAGGTCCTTGGAACACAATGTAGGGAGAAATCTCCACACAAGCTATGTCGTCCAATTTTGGGAGTCAACTGATGATACCCCAACAGATGTAGTTTCCCTATGCTAGTAAAGGCCATGGTTTTTACCAAAACGTTGGCCATCAGTCCAACTTTTCTTGGCATTCTGGTGCGAGTCAAACTCCAGGACCCTCTTTTTCTGTAAATAGTTCGCAACCGAAACTACCATTTCTGACAATGCTACATCTTCCAGACTTGTCAAGATCATTGAATGACCCAATTTGCCATGATCCACATTGGCCTCCCATCCTGACTAAGTTTCCCTCAGATATTCTGAAATTTTATGGCAAGCCTAGTGAAGATCCATGTTATCATGTGATGACTTCATTTATGGTGCTCGTCAAACTCACTGAAGGATGACTTTGTCTAGTTGCACCTTTTTCAAAGCACTCTTATAGGGAGTGATGCGAAATGGTATATTGAGCTCGACCACTCAAGGTACTCTTACTTCAACAACTTGGCAATGGTCTTCTTGAACCATTTCTAGTTACCTGTGAGATACTATGCCGACACCGAATTGCTGGCCAACTTTGAGCAAACCAATGCCAACCACATCTATGATCATATCAGAGAATGGCGATGTAGAAAGAGCTTAATTAAGGTCAAGGTCCCTCCTACTTTCTTGCTTGAGTGGTTCCTGAAGTCCTTGATGCCTTGTTTATCCAAGGACGTAGCGATTTCCAAAGTTTTTTCAGAAGAGGAAGCGATTATGAGAGTGCATCAACTTGAACCGATCTACTCTCAATCCATCATGCTGTATGAGATTTTTCTAGATACCCCATGGTCTAATCTTGATAAGACCAAGAAAAAGTCTAGAACCCATGCCAATGATATTGTGGACTCAACGCAAAGAAATTCCACAAACTTGTTGTCGAATCAGTTTCAACAAGTGTTGATACAATAGACTGTGTCCAACTAGACTCAAAGTTCAACTGTTCTGCCTACCCAGATGTCAGATGTACACAATGTGCAATCCACGAATCCCAAGGCCAACCAAAAGCCCGAGGGAAAGAAGAAACAACTAAATAAGAAGGGTAAAGGGGATAAAAAGGATACCAATAATGTTGGGCGGGGAAAAATGGAGAAGAAGAAGTCGAAGTATCCATGTAATCTTTGCACGAAAGACCACCCGACTCATCTATGCCCTCGGCTTGCAGAAGCTCAGAAGTTATTAGCGCAACAACAACCTGATGTGCTAACAAACCCTTTTCCACAAGGGAAAAACATGGCTTAGGGTTCCACATCCATGAGCGCGGCAAGGGGCAGTCAGGGACCCCCCACACCTACCAATAACAACCTGGTCATAGATATTTACATTGTGAATGTAGAAGAAAATACATCAAACAAGGCCTGAGATTACAGAATGTCGAAATCTGCTTAGAAGGGAAAAGAAGCCATGAACCCACCAAATCCTCTGCAAATTGAGAAGGTGGCAAGAAAAACAATGACTCGCATCCCTAATGGTGCATTTAAGAAGGCTCCTCATAATCCAAACATGAGGGATGCCCAGAACTACTTTGTTGTAGAGGATTTGGCACAGACCCCTTGCGTGATGTCTTCTTTGGAAGTCCTCCAGAATTGCCCCTCGTAGAGAAAATATTTGTTATCCACCTTGGGATCAACAGAGACTTGTAACCCAAGAGCAATAGTTTTTGATCCAAACGACTTAAAACCCCATCTTCCTTACCACGTTGTGTTTCAGATAGTAGCGGCCTACACCACAAAATATTTTATGCGAAACATTTTATGTATAGTGGTCGACAAGGGTGCCTCGACTTGAGTGATGTCATTGGCATGTTGGAAGTCCGTTGGCCAGCTTGGGTTGTCTCTGTCGCCTACATTGCTTACAACGTTTGACGGTCATTCGTTCAGACTACATAGAATTATTCCTTCCTTCCCTGTGCATTTGGGAGAAAAAACCGTGTGTGTCAAAGTTGAAGTGGTTGATGTGCCTCTTGACTACAACCTGTTGTTAGGAAGGAGTTGGAATTATGCGATGCATTCAGTGGTTGCTACGATTTTTTGGGTCTTTTGTTTTCCACATGAGGGTCGGATTGTGGCCATTGAACAGTTGTCCTCCTCTCATCCTAACCTTTCATCGGGGGCTTCCATGATCTAAATGATTGATAGTACGCAACCCAACATTGTCAACATAGGTGCTGGTTTGTTTCCATCATTGATGGGAACTTTTGATTACCCGTCGCCTTCTAGCGATGCAAATCTTATAGCAGTTTTCCCGACCAGCTAAGGGCCGCAATTATACAAGTGTCATCATTTCGAACGAGCTACTTTAATGATCCATGGAATTTACCTTCCCCAGCCTATTTGGGCTCAAGGTTCTCTTGCCACTCAAGATCCTTTAGACCTAGTCTTGCCCTATAACGAGGCAATTCTCGAGGCATTGACTGGTCCCAACAGACCTTGGGATGATCTTCATCATAGATCTTACTTCCTTCCTGAGTTAAGGAGAATAGAGGTGGGAGAATTTGTTTCGACTGTGAATGGAGATAATTTTTGTCCTATCAATCCTTTGGCTACACATGAAGTTTATTCCGAGGGTAACATGGAAAGAATTTCTACAATGATTCCAATCGATATCTCCAAAACCCCTGGTGTTGTGGAGAATGTTTTCGTCGGAGCGGATTGATCCCCCGAAGATATTCGAACTTACATTGAGTTATTCAAAGAATTCTGCGATGTTTTTTCCTAGTCTTATGAGGAAATGTCAGGCATCGACTCATAAATTTTCAAGCATGAAATTACGACTTATCTTGATGTCAAACTCGTCCGACATAAGGTTCATCTAGTGAATCCTCGAAAAATAGAAACAATCAAGGAAGAAGTAGAAAAACTGCTCAAAGCCGATTTTATCTACCCTATACAGTTGATGGAATGGGTGTCAAACCCGGTTCTGGTTAACAAGAAACAGGGAACGATTCACATGTGTATGGAATTCTGTGATTTGAATAAGGCTTATCTGAAAGATAAGTTTCCTACCCCATTCATCAATCAGATTGTTGATGAGTGCGTAGGTTGTGAGGTATTTTCATTCATGGATGGTTTCTCGGGATACAATCAGATTTAAATCAAACCTGAAGACCAACATAAAACAACTTTTATTTGTCTGTGGGGGACATTCACGTATCATAAGATGTCTAAAAAATGCTGGAGCTACCTTTCAACGGGCCATGTCGTTCGCTTTTCATGACCTTAGACACATAGTCAAGGCATACCTTGATGATCTAGCATCACGCTCTCATAATATATCTAATCATCCTGCCCATCTTCGACTAATCTTTGAACAATGTCGCTACTATCAGATTCACTTGAATCCTAACAAGTGCAGTTTCTGTGTGACGTCAGGTCATCTCTTAGGTTTTATTATTTCGAAAACATGGATCATGGTCAATCCTCTCAAGGTTGAGGTGATAGTTCAATTTCCTCCCACGTGCATGATGCCCTAGCTTCAAAGCTTATAGAGGAAATCGAATTTTCTTTGGCATTTTTTCGCGACTTACGTCGAGATCACTAAAGGGTTTATGCATCTCTTGAAAAAAGGGGTCCCATTCTATTAGGATGAAGCTACTCAATGCTCCTTTGAAGTGTTTAAACGTGCCCTAACATTTGCCCCTTTGCTCCGGCCACCCGATTATAACAGGGATTTATTGTTGTATTTGGCTGCTGCAGAGTCGACCATCGACATAGTATTGGTTCAATAATATGATCTACTCAAAGAGAATGTTATATATTACCTTAGCCGAGGCCTGGTTGGGTAGGAACTAAAGTATTCTCATGTTGAGAATCTTGCTTTGGCAGTAGTTCATGCTATCCAACAGTTCCGTCACTACATTTTGCTTCGCAAGACCACTATCATTGCCATCATGAACCCTTTCCAATATGTGTTAACACGACGGTTCATTGGCAGAAATATTAGTATATGGACAATCATATTACAGGAATTTGACTTGGACTTTGTTTCTGTGAAATACAAAAAGTCATTAGTCTTTGCCGAAATCATTTCAGAACTTCCGGTTGAGTCTAGTGATATCATGCCTGAAGAGTCGCCTATTAAAGGAGATATTTTTCTCATTGCATCTTTGGACCCCTGGTATGGAGATATACTTGTCTATCTCCAGACTTTGAAGTGCCCCACTTCTACTTCCAGTGATGAGCGTTGATGCATTCAACATTAGGCAAGAAACTATCTTATACTCGATGATACTCTGTATCGTCGAGGTGTGCATTCCATTCTCTGGTGATGCCTTATCCATGAAGAAGCAAAGCTCATTTTGAATGACTGTCACACTAGAGAGTGTGGCTGTCATTTGTCTGGGATGGAAACATCCCAAAATATTCTACGTCCAGGTTACTTCTGGCCCTCGTAAATCAAGGATTGCATTGAGGCAGTTAAGAAGTGCCACCCATGCCAGATCTTCTGTCAGAAGATGCAGGTGCATCCTTCTCCTATGTTTCTTGTCATTGTTGTTGGTCCTTTCACCAAGTGGGGGATTGAATTCACTACATGTCACCTAGCCTTAGCCAGGGGGCATCGTTACATCATCGTAGAAGTAGACTACTTCAAAAATTGGGTCGAAGTTATGCCAACGTTTAGTAATGATGGAGAAACCACAACTCTTTTCAACTTTAATCAGATTGTAGCAAGGTTCAGTATCCCGAAGGAGATTGTCACTGACCATGGTAGTCACTTCCAAAACAAAATGATGACTGATTTAACATCAAAGCTCAGGTTCAGATAAGAACATTTGTCACCTTATTACCTGCAAGTGAATGTTCAGGTTGAAGTTGTGAATAAGTCTCTCAAGACTATTCTTCAATGGACGATCAATTCTGCCAAGTCAAATTGGCATTTGATGTTGTACTCCGCGTTGTGGGCCTACTAAACATCTGTGAAGATTGCCACCAATTTTTCACCTTTTCAACTCGTATACAGGATGGAAGTAGTCTTACCTATTGAGTGTTAGATTCCTTCTTTAAAATTGGTAGTGGAATTACTATTGGACACTTCACCGCTTGAGGAATGCCTACTATATCTCAAGTAGCTCGATGAGCAATGTTGTGATGTAGCCTCAACCAATGAGGCTCATAAGTGACAAGTCAAGTGTCAGTATAATTGATCCGTTCATCCTTGGATTTTATCTGAAGGTGATCTTATCCTGGTCTATGATCAAGACAAAGATCCCCTTGGGGTAGGCAAGTTCAAAACCATGTGGTTCAGACCGTTCAATGTGAAAGAGGTATTGAAGAAGGGTGCTTACCATTTGGTTGATTTTGAAGGAAATTCCTTAGCAGAGCCTAGAAATGGGCTCTACCTCAAGAAGTATTACTCTTAGGTTGGTCACCTGGGTGACTTCTTGTACATATGTATAGCTTCTTATATATTTTTTGTCTTTTTTGTTTTGTAGACGTGTAGTTATTTATGGATTCCTTTTCACTATGGTAGATGTCAAGTGAATTAGAGGTGTATTTTGGGTTTGTAGACGACGCTATCCAACACACTTGGTGTCTTGCTTCCACAGCTTGGGTGATTTTCACACCTGGAGGCTAGTTGCTATCTTCTAGAGGTATTTTTCTAGGCGACGCTACAAACAATGTTGTCGAATACAGTGCAATGATAGAATTGCTTCGTGACGCTTTGTTGCATGGCATTTATCACCTCTTGGTATACCTAGATGATCAGTTGGTTGTGTCCCAGTTAAATGGGGTTTACCACGTTTATGATCCCACTTTGAACCGACGTTTCCTTAGGGTACATCTCTTAGAACATTCTTTCGATTACATTACGTATATCCATGTTCCTAGGATATTTAATCATCTAACAGATACTCTAGATAATCAAATATTAGATTGGCATGTTGCACACACATAAAAATAAAAGAACACACATAAAAATAAAAGTACACACATACACATGTAAAAAATATCATCCATAAGACAAAAAAGATGTGTGTGTGTGTATATATATATATATATATATATATATATATCTCCAAAAAGTTTCATGAGTACATAGGTGGGTGTGAATGCCTCAAAAGTGTTCTATATACATTGTTGGGCTTATGACCTCAAAAAATACATATACAAAAAGTTCCCTCGACACATCAATGGTCTATACTATCTAAGCACAGGGCCTATTGGCCCTGCCATAATGTACAGCGATGTTGGCCAAACGTTGGAATAGCTGGACCCAAGTCCGAGGCACCCCTACTACATGAGGTTGCATAGATGGTGGGAGATCCTTGATCTTAGCCATAGGTACAGTACGAGTGAGTGTAGTGAGGTTACACTCTACTCATCTCAGAACTCTGTTAGCCTCTCTGGCTGGGGTTACCCCTGCAACTATTGGTCCTTTGGCTGTTGCTGGTCTTGCCTCTGATTGAGGACATCGCCAAGTCCTAGTGAAGTCCGCTGGTTGCATAGGTCCCACATTTGTACATAAAAGATACACGAGTCAGTACTCTGTAAATGCATAAAAATGATATATATAAAAACAATTAAAAATTAAATAACTTTAAAAATTGTGTTACCTATCTTGCCTCGCTCCTCGTTGGGAAGCACTGGCATGTCAGGGTCTCTGGTGAAGTTGATCCCAACATATGGGTAATCCTAGATCATTGAGATCTATCATGCCCACCAGTCAAAGTATTTGTCATTGAAGGACTCTATGGTCCTCCCTCTGCCCTGTCATGGCAGCAATGTTGCCCACCTGCACAATGTTGGGAAGGAGGCTACATGCCCCTGTACCATTTGTCTGGGACCGACATTGGGCCCCCTCTCAAAAAAAAAGGAGCACAAAATGGTATCGAACCCAAATCTCTTGTTGGTATGTTGCTGACACTCTGTAAGCTGTCTCTTCATGCACATTAGCATGGTCCTACTCCATTAAACAATGTGTGCCTCCAGACACTGAATGACATAATGCATGTGTGCCCGGGAGGCCTGATGTAGGGCTGCAGATCCAGTGATCTACCTGATCAATAATAAGATCGCATGCAAAGATAGACTAGTGATCTTGTGAATCGACACCTGAGAACCTATCTTCTCAATGTCAGCCTCACAGTACATCCAGATATAATCCTCGATGTTGAAAGGTCAAGGGGGAAATGTCCTTAGGTTGACTAGTTCCCCTGTCCTCGAGAGGCCAGTCAAGAAGTAGATATCCTTTGTGGTGGGGGTCAATGATTGACCCTCTAACATAAAGGCCTTTGCATCTGGGTGCCAGTACTCCACAAGATAATTGAGAAGTCTAGGTTGTGCCCTCATGAACGGACACTGGAAAAACTTCCATAGCCCACACTTTTTTAGTGCGACGATGGCTATAGGATTCTCTTCAACCAAAAAATCAATGTCCTCATGCTCCCTCTCCCTCCAGTGAACATACATCCTGTGTCATGGAAAAGTAGAGGGTAGTTATCACTTGCATTTTTATTTTTTCAAAGCTTGCAAAGGTGTATGTGGGTTTTTTTGTACACAATCGCGTATGTACGCAAGATGGTGGTTTCCTGCCTGAGTACATACGTGGGTTGTCCTTGGATAACCCATGTAAACATAGGGCCACTCTTTTTAGGAGAGCACGCCCCCTCAAAAACTAAAATTAATGCATAAGAGAAGTATTAAAACATAAGAGGGAGGGATTTGTACTTACTTGGTCCAAGTAGAAGGTCATTTAGTCCACTAAAGCTCCCTGAATCAACTCTTTTAGAGAAGGGTTTTTTTCACCTCTTGGTTGATTTTCAAATTGCAATGGTCAAAATGAGTTGTCAGCTTCTATTTATAGACTTTTTTGGCCCTTTTTTGAGCCCCTTTGTCATTTTTCCTGGCTTGGTAATTACTTGATTCCACTTCAGAGTTTCTTATTGGACGATCTGAAACTCTTTTTATTTTGGTTTGGTAATTTTTGGGATAGGTCATGTTTTGGGTATCCTTTGGTAAAATTCATTTTTTTTCAACTTTTTGCATATAAGTTAGGATTTCATTTCCACTTTCTTCATCTCGTTGCCTTTTTTTCTTTGCCATAGGGTCAAACACACCGAAGTGCGACACAAAACCTTCATTGTTTCTCTAGAAGTGCCGTGATTAGGTTGTAGAGACTACCTTTACATGGATGTCCTAGGTAGATCCTTGATGCATTTTGGCGTCCATGCTGTCAATAATGACTATAGGAGTGGGAGTCCTTGTTAGTCTTGTCATGACTACGAGATGAGGCCTCATTCATTTGATGAACATCATCCTTGGCCTTACCCTCGAGACTCCCAAATGAGCATGCTTTGTTGTCCTTCAAGCTTGCTTTGAAATTCGAAAGCAACATCTAATGAGACTGTATTTATTCTTTTCGATCTCATCTGGATTAACTGAGAAAAGTAGCCCCCTGGATTCTTCTTTAAGCCCTTTTTAGACTCTCTAAAAATGAAAATATTGCCAAGTGATCTTGTTTTCCTTCACGCTCGCCAAACTCAAATTTGAAGGCACATCTATTCGGTGATAGTTTACCCCTTTTTCGGTTTGGATGGCTAATTTCAAGAATAAAGGTATGCTCTAGGAACTTCGGTTCGCTAGAAGAGTATTCTCAGGTGTAATTTTAACCCTTTTTTGGGCATGAAGGACTAAAACTTTGAAAAAGGAACATTCTCCTTGGTTTTGGTTTATCACCTTTTTTGGGCC
>CBVK0100635097.1:0-11447 GCA_900067695.1 Picea abies | reverse complement strand
ATGAGGGAAATGTATTGCGGTGATGGTTGATGGCGAATATTGTATTCTGAGATAGGAGACTGTGAGAGAAAGAAGAGGAAGTTACAGTGGGTTTGTTTTAGGTTGTATCCCTTCATATGATGGATAATAATAAAGGAAGGACATGGAAATTTCTCTGGTGGACGTAGCCCACACTGGGTGAACCACATAAATCTATGTCTCTATTGTATTTTGTATCCTCTGTGTTTTGTTTCTACATTTGCTTTATTTTATTGCTCCACGGTCCTATTTTTCTAACACAGAGTTCGAAACAGAGGAGAGACATGTGAGACCAAGTGCATCCATACGATACGAATTTGGGTGCAGTTTTTGAGACAGACTAGGAACATAGTTCAATATTTTCTAGTCATATATTGCAGAGGCAGTGGCACGATAACCGAGGTAGAGGTGTCTCTTGGGCCTGAAAGTGTCAGCTTCAGATTGAGGTATGGGGATAGTCATTTTTAGGTAAAACGACACCACGAACGCAGTGGTGGTATTAGTTTTTTTATCTGAGCAAAGATTCTATAGCTTAACTCTAGAATGAGGTATACTTATGTATTTTGCCCAATTCTTTTGTGGATTTAATAAAAATACCTACCCATTTGAGAGCAGGACTCGCAGACGTAGTCCACTAGGGACAAAATCCATTATCAAGTTCTTTGTGTTCATATTGCATGATTATGTCTCTTTCCTTTTGATATTTTCATTCTTTACGGTGTACTTTAGTTTATGCTCATTTAATACAATTCTTTAATAAGTCACTTGACGAAAAGATCCCAGATCACGTTGGTATCAGAGCAGTCGTCTTTGACTTGAATTGTTGAGTATGAATGCTTACTAGGAAAAAGCATAAGCAGGGTGAAGGAACTCTTAAGACATTGAATCCCAAGGTTGGTCATGCATCTTGAAGGAAGAATATGGTAGAAGAGGACAAGCGTGATGAACAGGAGAAAAATTTTCACATGGTATTTTATCGCATGTAATAAATGGTTGAATGAATGTATGGAGATTATGAGAAGAGGATGAAGAAGAAAGGGAAGAAAAAATAAGCACCACCAGATGATGATGCTTCAATAAATCAAGGGGTTGGAGGAGATCCTCCTGAGCCTCCATCTTCGCCTTCAAGTTCTAGTTCTTCTTCCTCTGAGCATTCTCATCACTCTCATCATTCTAACCATAAAGCCTCTTTTAAAAAAACATTATTAAAGCTTGATGTAAAGTTTTCTTTGCCTATGTTTAATGGAGATGCTAATCCTGAAAAGCTACACAATTAGATCTGACAGGTTGAAGTATATTTTCGTGTTCAACATATTGACGAAGAGGAAGTTAAAGTGCAACTGACTTCTCCTTAGTTGGAAGGCACTGCTCTTGTATGGTGGGAGAGAAAGATACAAGACATAAGTAAGTGTGGTAATATTCTTTCCTCATGGTCAGAATTTAAAACAAAGATAACGAAGCATTTCTATCCATTAGGGTATTTACATAAAGCAATGATGGAATGGAAAAATTTAAGGCAGAGTAAAGGTCGGACTGTACAGAGTTTCACAAAATAATTTAGGAAGAAAGATATAGCATTGAACATTCCTTTGGATTCTTATGAAAATTTAATGAAGTATATTGGCACACTTCATAGTTATATTCATCATACTTTTGTTTAACCCCACTAGTCTTGACGAAGTTTGTGTGCAATCCACTCACCTTGAGAATAGGGGGAAACATGTTCAAGAAGATCCCACGAAGAAACCTTCTGATTTCTCACACAAGACTTTCAAGAAGTTTAAAAGGAAGGAAATGTAGACCGCTACAGTGATGAGAGAAGGAGGAAAACCGTATTGCACTCATTGCAAGAAGGGTGGTCACGATGAAGAAAATTGTTGGAAACTACATCCAAAAAAGAAACGGAAACAGTTCAGTGGAAAGGGGAAGACAAAGACCGTTGCTACAATACAACAAGATCTTGGTTCTGAATCAGGAGATGAAGGAAAAATCACAACGGTTGGATTACAAGGTAAAGATTCTCTTCATGCTAGTTCAAGTTCCAATGATGAATTTCATATTGATGAACAAAAGAGGAATGAGTTATTTCATATACGAGTTGTATCTAAACATACTAAGATAGATACATTATTTGATCCGGGTTCCGAAGTAAACTTAATATCTGAAGAACTTGTCAAGAATATGGGTCTTGAAACAAAACCACATCCAAACCTTATCCTCTTGGTTGGGTATGTGATAAAGAAAAACTTAATGTCACCAAACAATGTAGGGTTAGATTTGATATTGATTCCAAGTTGATTGATGAAGTGGATTTGGATGTTTTACCACTTGATATATGTGGCATAGTGTTGGGAAGTCCTTATATTTATGATAGAAAAGAAGTCTTCTTTTGTCATGAGAAAAAATACCACCTTACAAAAGGGGGAGTGGAATATATTGTTAGAGCTCACAACATGAGGATAAATTCGACACTTAGTGTAGGGAAAATGAAAAGACTCATAACCACTAATAAGAGATAGGTACTCATGGTCGTCAAAGAGAAATATGTCGGGACATCCGACGCTTTCCAAGGATGTGATCCATCTCATAAAAATGAATTAATTGATATTGTTTCTAAGTATGATGATATTTTTCAGGAACCAAATGGATTACCTCCTAAGAGGGAAATCCAACATGAGATACATCTTCAATAGGATTCTCCTCTTCCTAATGTGGGAATGTACAGGATGTCAATTGTGGAGATGAAAGAGATCAAGAAGCAGGTACATGGATTATTGGATCAAGGGGTCATTAGGCCCAATTCATCTCCTTGTGGTTCTCATATCATGATGGCGCCAAAGAAGGATGGCACATGGCGAATGTGTGTCAATTACCGGGCTTTGAATAAAATCACGGTGAAAAATCAATACCCTCTTCCTCGTATAGATGATTTAATTGATAAGTTGAAGAATGTTGTTTATTTCACTAAGTTGGATTTGTGTAGAGAATATCATCAAATCAGGGTTGCAGAACAAGATGCATGGAAAACTGACTTTAAAACCAAACAGGGATTGTTTGAGTGCTTAGTTATGCTGTTTGGGATTTGTAATGCTCCGATAAATTTCATGCGTATGATGAATGATGTATTTAGGCCTTTCCTGGATGAATTTGTGATTGTGTGTTTAGACAAGATTCTTGTTGTTTAGACAAGATTCTTGTTTTTAGCGAGACTTGGGATGAACATGTAAGGCAAGTAAAGTAGGTATTGGATACTTTGAAAAGGGAAAAGATGTATGTGAAAATGTCTAAATGTGATTTTGGAAAGACTACACTTGTATACTTAGGTTGTATCATGGGAGGAGGACAACTAAAGATTGATCCTTCCAAAATTGAAGTAATTGTAAAATGGCCTGAGCCAAAGAGTGTAACCAAGGTCCGAAGCTTCTTGGGTGCAGTCCAATATTGAAGGAGATTCATTCCTAACTTCTCCTTTTCAACTGCTCCTTTACATGCCTTAACCAATGTGAAGAACACTTTTCAGTGGGAAGGAAAGCAGCAAAAGTATTTCGACATTTTGAAGGAGAAGATCAATACGACACTAGTATTAGCAGTGCCAAATCTTCAACAGCCTTTTGAGATTGAGAGAGATGCCAGGGAATATGCCATGGGTTGAAATATTGATGCAATATCGTAAGCCTATATGTTACCCTAAGGGTACAAGTAACAAGGAATCCAATATGATTTCTAGACCTCCTATTGTTGCTTCTATTTTTTTGAAGAATACTTATTTATATCATGATATCTATGTAGATAAATATACCATCGATGAAGATTTTAAAGAAGTATATGAGAAGCTAACCCATGGTGCACAAGTAGAGAACTATTTTCTGCAAGAAAAGTTACTCTATCATCTTTGGAAGCTATGTATTTGTTGGCATAGGGGCAGACCCAGGGTTCAACTCTAATAACGCACCAACAAGCCCTAACTATTGGCCCTTTCGACAACACCTGCAGAGCATATGTAGTCTCACCTGAAGTAGCAATAGGGGGTTCCAGGACACAAGTGTATACAACTAGAGGAAATGCAAGTGGATCCAAGGAAACAATATAGAACAATCTAGTTATTCTTTACCACACTTAAGCCTAATTCACATAATTATATCTCAAATCTAACACAATAATGCAATAAAAATATAGAAGATAAAAAATAACACAACATCAATCACATAGAACAACAAGATATATGTGGTTCACCCTCTCCCTAGGGATACATCCACAGAACTATGTTTCTTGATATATTATATGAAATCATACAGTTATATCTGTGCACTTAGCTTGCAGATCTCTCTTTCTCCTCTCCCCTCCCTGCGCACCCAGTTGCAGGGTTGATCTTCGCACCTAGCTGAAGATATTACAATACAAGAATAATCCCTTCCATAATACTTCACGCACAACACTAATCACTCAACAACAACCATGGTCTCTCTCTAACCCTTCCCATGTCTTCTAGACCTTTATTTATACATTACAATGACTCTCAGACAATCTTAGACCAAATTCTAAGTGTCAAAACCCTATATCCCAAAGCCCTAGGTGTCTAAATCCCTAGGTCCACTTGACCGATGTTGTTTGGGCTTCACCAACCTGTTTTTCCTTCTTTCCTGTGAGGTGATCCAAAGTATCCATTGGTGGATTTTTCCATTTGCTGAGTTGTCCATGATCCATCTTTCCTTGCTGATCTGTCTTCCCTGATCTTGTCATTCAATGACTCACTTTCCCTTACTTCTCTCCTTCTATTCCGCTTCTTTGGCCACTTCAATCCATTCTCAGTTTGCGTGCCTTTCATGTAGTTCATACTTCGCGCTTCCTCCTTAATCTTCGCTTCCTTCCATAACCAAGGGCAAAAAATCCCCAAACACTCACCTCTGACTTGTCCCAAGTCACTGCAATACTAAACCTTTTGTTTTACTTCGACTTTAGATTGCACGGAGCAGCCTGTGCTTGATGCTCGGTCCCTCCCTTTCTTATGAAGACTGTCTTTCCCGTGTTTGGTACCCAGTTTCAATTGCACCTGGTACCTAGAACCTTCTTCTTATGATTTTATAGAGAGCTACAAGGCAGTTGGATGTCATAATACAGTTTCAATCGGCTCCCATTTACCAAACCTTCTTTCCATAATTCGTTTAGGGTCTTTAACTGCACAACTCCTCCTTCTGTGACATATACAACTTCAAATGGCCCAAGCCAATGTGTCCTGAACTTCCCTGGATGCTTCATGAACTTGCTATCATATAGCAAGACCAAATCTCCCTACTTAAATGCCTTCCTCTTGATATCTATGTCATGATAAGCCTTTTCCCTTTCCTTCTATACCTGCTGATGAAATGCTACAATAAACTTGTCTTCTTCCAGTTCTACCAACTGCGCAATCCTGTCTTGAACAACGCCAGTGTCATCCATACCTGTGAATGTTGCAATTCTTAAACTAGGAACAAAGTATTCCATAAGTACCACTACTTCTAAGCCATATACTAACTTAAATGGGGTCTGTGTTGTTAACTTCTTGCAAGTAGTTTTGTAGGCCGATAACACTGCTGGAATTCTTAAATCCCAATCATCTCTATTCACACTGCAAATATTCATCAGTGTTGTCTCCAAGATCTTATTGAAAGCTTTGACTGTACCGTTCTACTGTGGGTGGTATGGGGTGCTCTTCTGATGGTGAACTTTGAATTCCTGCATCAATGATTCAATAGTTTTATTGATGAAGTGTGTGCCTCGATCACTCATGAGGGTCTTCGGGCATCCAAATCTAGTTATGATATCCTCAAAAATGAACTGTGTAGTTGTAGCTGCACTGCAATCCTTGACTTCTCTTTCTTCTTCCCATCTATTCAAGTAGTGAGATCGGAAGAGCGTCGTGTAGGGAAAGAGTGTACCACAAAATCAATGGCCCATTTTTCAAATACTTGTAGTGTTAATTGTGGTACCAAAGGCATCTCATCTATTCTATATGACTTTACTACTCTCTAACATACGTCACATGCTCTGTAATATCCCTTAGCATCCTTATGTAAAGTAGGCCACCAAAGGTTAGCTCTGAGAATCTTCTGCACTATTGCTTTCCCTACATAGTGTCCTCCTGCGATGCCTTCATGTGCTTCTTCCAGAAGTAGTGGTCTTTCTGCCTCCATAATGCATCTCCTCAAGATCTCATCAGGTCCCATCTTATACAATTGTCCAGTTATCAGTTGAAAATCGACAACGTGGAATACCAATTGTTTCTTCTACATAACTTTATATTCGTGAGGTGCCATTCCCATGTACAGGAACTGAACTATCTCAACAAAGTGATCATTGAATTTCCTGATGGCCAACAACTATGCATCTGGTAGTGTATCTTTCATACTAGTAGGTTCCTCTCCATGTTCTAACCTAGATAACTGGTCAGGTCCCTTTTTCATTCTCCCTAGCTTAACCATGAACTCAAAGTAATATTCCTGGAATAACAATAACCATCTGCATATTCTTCCCCCCAACACTGGCTTGTTGACCAAGTGTTTCAATGCAGAGTGGTCAGTGAACATCTTAAAATGTCCTCCCAACAAATAGTGTCGAAACTTCTGTAGTGCATATACCATATCCAAGCCTTCTCTTTCAACCATAGTATAGTTCCTTTCAACTATGGAAAGCTTCCTGCTCGCAAAGGCTATGGGGTGGTCAATTTCTCCTGCACTTGGTTGTGCTAAAACTACTCCTAAGGCTATTGACGAAGCATCAACATGAACATTGAAATCCTTACTCCAATTTGGGAAAACCAAGATTCATGCAGTGACCATTTTCTATTTTAGTGTGTCAAAGCTCTGCTAGTATTCTTCTGTCCATTGGAACTTACTGTCTTTCTTTAATAGCTTCTCCATAGATGTTGTTATATGTGCATACCCTTTAATGAACTTCATGTATTATCCAGTGTGTCCTAGTGTAGTGCACAACTATCGAATTATAGTAGGGGGAGGTAGATCAACAATGATGGAAATCTTGGAAGGATCTACCAACAATCCCTTCTTACACACAATATGCCCTAGCAACACTCCAAAGGGTCAAAATAAAATGCATTTTTTTTAAGTTCAGGGAAATTTGGCATTGCCTGCACTTATCTAACATCAATCTTAAACATTCAATATGGTATTTCATTAGGCTAAAGACAGTCCAGTCATCAAAATAAGCTTCTAGGAATTTTTGTAAGAAGTCCTTAAATTCTTCGACCACCACCCTAGAAAAGATGGATGGTGCATTATTTAGGCGAAAAGGCATCACAGTATACTGGAACAACCCCCATTCTGTTGCAAATGTGGTCTTATGTTGAGCTTTCTTAGCAATTCTAATCTGGTGGTAACCTGAAAACCCATCCGTGAATGAGTAAAACTCTTGTCCTCCTACATTATCTAATACTTCGTCAGTAAAAGGTGTAGGGAACGGGTCATGTAGACAGACATCGTTCAAATTTATTAGGTCTACAAAAATCCTGATTTCTCCTGTCTTCTTATCTTGGACTACCATAGGGATAATCCATTCAGATTCTTCCATAGGTTCTATGATTCCTGCTTCTAGCATTCTATCCAATTTAATCCTAACTTTCTGCTTATATTTTGGATTCATTCTGTAAGGTCTCTACTTGATAGGTCTTTCATCTGGTCTCAGAGGGATCTTCATTTCTCCCATGGGCCCTTTAATTCCCTTCATATCTATGAACTTGGTGGGAAACAATTCTTGATATTCATGTAATAGTTATGTGATCTTGCTAATAGTGGCATCATCCCAATAGTCTCCCACATTTTCCTTCTTAGGTGCTTGTTATGTTCTAGTGTTAACTTTCTTGATTTTAATAGGTTGTCCAACAAAGGGTAATTCAATCCCAAGCCCTTCTATGTCTTTGTGGCCTTCAGTTTCTACAATGTTTACATCTCCAGGGTCATCATCCTCATCAACATTAATATTGTAGCAATCCTATAACTGCTGAAGAGGTGCAGTCCATTCGTCTTCTTCTTGCTCAAAAGGGAGGTTAGGTACCTCCTCATAGACCTTTTGTCTTACCATGTGTAGTTCCTAATCTACTGTAGGATACTAAATTTCAAATAAGAAGGTAGCTATAAAGTTCCAAGTCATTACATACCAGTGTATAGTGATGAGGCACAGTTTCACTTGAATATACCAATTGATAGGCGTAGTATCCAAGGTTTTAATGAATTTATGAACCCATTGTTCTTTAGGGATGTTCTTCTAGGCCTCCTCACAGCTTCACATGTGATCCTTAGGGAAACTCTAGCTTGTGTAATGAACTTCACATCCTTCTTCTTGGTCTGAAAAGTGCACTGTCAATAGGGTCTGACATTGTGTCCATTCCACAATGTTGATATGGATGGTGTGGATTTTAATGCTTCATTTAGTGCCAACATCCTCTGTTGTACTGGTACAATTTTCTCAAATTCAGCTAGAAATGTTTCTAAATGATTCAAGCCATCAAACGTTGGAAGGTTACTTACTTCTTTGCCAATCCAACGAACTACTTTGGTCAATATGAAACATTGCCATGTGGAGACTTCATACATCTTGTTCTGCCAGTTTTCTAATGCCTCTTCTGCATTTGATGAGCATGCTCTTTCACTTTTCCAGCTGAGGCTTCCATCTGCTATAGGATTAATGTAATCCTGTTGTCTTGCCGTCAACTTTTAAATGTTCTCCAACTCATATGCACGGTCATCTTCCCTGATAGGTTCTATGTACCTGTGAACTTCATCTGGGTCCAAAGGTGCAATGATTTTAAGGCCATTACCTTCAAATGTCATACTTCTCTTTTTTAGGTCAACGATGGTCAAATTGTTGAAAGATCAGTCAATTCCTAACATCGCAGTATAAGGACAACTATTTTCAACAATATCAATTACTTCAAAGTATGCAAATGTCGTTACCCCATCAAGTCTACAGGGACATGTTCTAATCTTCCAAAGGGGCTCATTGCTTGCTGATTAGCCATCCTGAGCCTGATAGGAGAGTAAATTAGTTTGGGTTTTCCCATCAGTGCCCAAGTCCACTTCGTCATAACATTGACTTATGATCCCAAGTCGAGGACCACATAGTCCACATCGTAATCTCCAATATGAGCACTAAGGTGTAATTCCTTGTTTGTTCTCCTTTTTCTTGATACTTGATTCACAACTCTACTCAACATAGGATCTATTTTCCCAATTTTATATTGTCTTATTAGGTGTAGTAATTCTTGTACAACCCTTTCATCTTTAATTAAATTGATACATGTATATAAGAAGTCCATGAGTTTTCTTACCTCTTTTCCGTGTTTGGCTATAGCAGACTGATCAAATGCTGGTGGCATTTCACATTCCCTTACTTCTGGTTGTAGACTGATCAAATGCTGGTGGCATTTCACATTCCCTTACTTCTGGTTGTACCTTAGATGAAGAAGCTTGTCCTTCTACAAATTCCTTCCTTTCTTCCTCAAAAGTATGCCTCTCTCTCATTGGGTCAAACAACTATACCTTATCTGCAACTCTTCTGATCCCTGAGTCTTCTATATTCTTTCCTAGGGTTACTCTGTCTTCTCATGTAACAACACCTCCTCTAGTAATAACAATGAATCTGGGGTCCTCACCACAAGGTTCTATTGATATTAGTTGAACTTGTTGGTTTAATCCTCGTCTCTCCTGGAGCTTGGCTAACAATACTAGACAATCTTCAATTACATGATTGAAGGAGTTACAATAGTTTCAAGTGGTACAAAGGTTCTGACAATCCCTTGGCAAATGTCCTGTCTGTGCACAGTTATAATAGATGATTTGTCCTCTACATCGACCCATGCCTCCTCCTCATCCTCTTCCTCTGAATCCACTACGAGGGTTGAAGTTTCCTCTTCCTGGGGAGTTTAACTGCGTACTGTTTAGTTATTGTTTTATTTCTCCTTGGATCTTATATGTATCACTTGATCTTTCATGCAAGAGGTTGTAAGCCCGACAATCCTTCTCATCATGTCCCACAAATATACAGAATGTGTAGTAAATATTGGTAGGTGTCTGGACATATTTTTGCATATAGTAACATTCACCAGGGTGATGTCTCATTTTACATACCTCACACTAGGGTACAATAGCCTGCTTCAAAGGACTAGGTGCTCCAGAGGCCAAGTATTCATGAAATAAGGGGTAGTGCTCTTTGTCATGGCCTTCTGATTTACATCTGATACACCATATATATTCTCTTTTCTCCTTTCCTTTGTCTTTCTTCATATCTTTGACTTGTAAGGATAATCTATTTAACTGATTCGAGATTTGGCTCATACCTGGGATGGATTCTCTTACAGCGGATACTCCTAGTTTCATGGAAATTTCTAGAGCTTTAGCTTGTGAGGTGATTTTTTGTTGCATCAGAGGAACTCTGATATGTGGCAGAAGGGCAGCAATGGACCATTCTTTATTCTGTTCATATGGAATATGAAAAGTCAAATGGTCTGTCAGGGTCTTAAACCTTTGATCGAACTCCCAAATAGGTTCAATGACCTTCTTCTTGATTTCCCTCAATGCTGTAATACATTGTGACTTCGACTTAGGTTTCTTGAATTCTACACTCAGCATAGTCTTAATGTCATTTAACAATTTAGGTTGTGCAGTTATGATATAGACCCCCCTTCTCTCCTATGGGTTGCGCAAAATCTCAGTCTAGGATCGATCAAGAAACTGAGTCTAAGTGACTCTCTGGGTCTCTGCTAGACCCCAAACCCACTTACACAGGTCCTTTTCCCAAATACAGAAGTTGTATGAGACCCACGACCTCTCTCCTGAGTGTTGTTCGAACCTCAACACCAAATGGGTGCTAGCTCTTCTGTACTAATCCCTTTCTCTCCCATGACCGCAGACTTTGACCATGAGCCTAAACAAAGGCACATCGTGATTTCACGAGTTGGGTATTTGTATGTGAGTCACCCTGACTCTCCTAATCTCTAAAATCCCGACAAGGGCCTAGCGCTCGCTAGCTCCTCCCTTATCCTCTTTCCATATGACACAAGGGCCTAGCGCTCGCTAGCTCCTCCCTTATCCTCTTTCCATATGACACCTTGCTATGACCTGGGGCCAAACCTCTTAGCGTGTCAGGATCTCGCGTGTTGGGGAATCCCTATGTGAGGCATCTCCATCCTCCTGATGTCTGAACTCACGATGATGCTAGATTGAAGGTCCATATCCTTCCTTTGATCAATGACTGTGATCAAGTCGGGTTTCACGTTTCGTGACTTTGGAGTCTCCTCACCTCCGTTCTTCTGATATCAAAATCGCGATAACACTGGATCGATGATTCAGATCCTTCCTTGATTTGATGATCCATATCTCGTCGGTATCTTGTGTATCATGGGTTCTCAAAATTATTTTCCTCCACACTCTCAACTT
>CBVK0100635096.1:0-11447 GCA_900067695.1 Picea abies | reverse complement strand
ACTATGTATGTGTATGATTGTTCATTTGTTCATTGCTTATTTAATCTGTAGTTATTGGATTTTAATGCTACATTGATATAACACTTGGATTATATGGTTAAAAAGGATTAAATTGCTCTATTACTTATTCACCCCCCCCTCTCAGTAATCCAACATTAATTGCTAGTAGAAAAACCTCCTCATTTCATTTAACCTTCCTTTTTTACTCACTTTAATCCTCATCATCACAATTATATGTGATTTTTGGTGGAATAGATATCTAAGGCCAATAAGGTATGATTATGCTAAAATGTGAGTTTTTTTTCCATTGATTGGATAGCTTAGGAAGGTTGATTAATTGATTATTACTAATGATGTTTTGTTGAAGCATAAATCCTCAACATACATGAGATCCTGCAACAACTAGCAATGACATGTCAGTGATCGACACATCAACAACTAACATACAATTAAACTAAGATATTGGTTTTGTTTGTGATTGGGTCGACATGCTTTAGAACCCACAACCCTCGAGAATGAGAGAATGAGGAGCACACAAAATTATGGATTCAAAGACCAAGTTAACATAGATATTTTTGGTGTGCTCAATGTGATTTAGGGAATGATATGGTTCAAGATTGATATATTCATGTATATCTATGTCATGAGGATATCATGGCAACAATTTCATGATGTAATTTTGTTAGTGTTGCTCCTGGATCATGCTATTTTGAATCAATATGTTATTCATGTCGATTCAACCATACGTGGAGTAGGAGATTCTTCCAGATCGCCTTTCCCAATTTGGGATCCCATTATATGTATAAAAGCATAGAAATGGAAGTGTAATAGGGTAACTTGGAGAGGAATAGAGAGTAGCGTTAGCAAGAGAAACAAGCATTAAACTTGTGCCTAAGACTTGATGATGATGTAACTCAATTTTTTTATTAATAAGAAGAGTTGGTGTTCAATATTCTATGTGGCATTATTAATCTATCATTCTTGTTGTCTCTCTTAGAAATGAGAGAGAAACTTAGAGGGCCCACCAGTTCAATTCTCATTGCCTTCTTGTTAAATAGAAACAAAGGTAACAATTTTTTTTATTTTTATTTTTTTGGTTTGCAAGTTTTGCAATTTTTATCAGTGTTCAATTGTCAGTGTATGATTATTGTATATGCTTTTCATCCTTGTTATAATTATAATCCAAACTTATATTATATGTTGAAACTACATGCGATTACAATGTGTGTGTATTCTAGTTTGAAGGGATATTCCATTCGTAATATGAATATGCATAACAACTCTATTTGGGTTTGAATATTTATAATACTTAGCATTAGTCTTGTTTTATCATTGTTGCATGTGTCTTTTAGATAAAATATTCAATAATGTTTTGATGTGAGTATTGTGTGAGTGTGAATGGACTAGTCCTCATCCATTTCTCTATATTCCTTTGCAAGTAGATTGTTTTAGTAACAATAGGATTCATTGGGGATTGAACGATAATATTGGGTTTGTTTTTTTATGCGTACACAATGAACCTCATAGTGAAAGACACATCATCAGTTCCATTAAAACCCTTCATTGTTACCTAATGGAGTTTGTCCCTTCAGTACTGAGTTAATAGTTTAGCTCTCTCTCTTAAAATCCTTCTTCAATGTTTTCTTAATCATGGGAGAAGGATTCATTTGTAATATTTTCTCTAAGAATTTCTCGAACGAACATTCTGCCTCGTTTGAATGAAAGATTGTAGCTTGTGCTAGTAGAGCACTACTTTTCTACCCAATGAGTAACATTCCTTGTGACATAGATGCTTGATTCTGAATGTGTTTATTTACATAGGTCAAATAGTTGTTTAATATCACCATCCTTGTCCTGATATTTTCATTTCTTGTATCTACATCTCATAAGCTTATGATCTCTTGGGATGATGATAAAATGTAACAGGAATTAACATATAATTGGATCAACATTTTTGGCATCATTGTCGGGGAGGTGATAAAAGGGATTAGAGTGTATGTAGGTTGTTTTCACAAGTTTCCTGTGTATGTGTAATTTATCTATAGTTACAACTTGGGTGGAGGAGAACCGGTATGACGTAAAGGCCCCCTTACTTCAAAATTTCTGAAGGGGTTCTAGCCCGATGCATTCACTTTGGTGAGTTTCTCCAAAGACTTGTTGTTATATTTTGTGCAATTATGTTTTGTTTTAGTTTGATTCATGAAAAGAAGATAATCCTAACTTGTGTGAACATATGACTTGGTGATAATAGGATCCTAGTAGCATAGTGGCACTTCAAGTACATGATTAGTTTGCTTGTATTTGATTTAATTGTGTTTCCTTTTTTTTCTTCAATATTTTTTAAGGTTTTCTTTAGATTTGTAAGATCCCCCATACGATAAACCCTATGGAATATGGGACATACCAAATGGAAAAAGAAGTATGACGAAGAGTCCATTGAAAAAAAGAGGAAATGCTACTACAAGAGTTATCTCAAATTCTAGTAGCAGTTGGTGTGTCTGCCTCTCACGAAGATAAAATACTGACCACAATCAGGGACATACCTTCCTCTCTAGAAGTGATATAAGAACAATATCCCCATAAGCCACATCCACAAGAAGATATAGAAGCCTTATTTGATCACCATTTCCAAATTGCCAAGGAAACCAAGGAATTCTGGACCGTATTCGATGGAGAGAAGCCATTAGAAATTGAGATTGAGGAGTTCTTGATGCAACTATCATCATATCTTGTATTCATCCAAGAGACCAACCATATGCGTGTAGAATATTTGCATGGCATGGTAGAGGAGGATATACAGAGTGGTTCAAATGAACAACCAAGAACATCGTGAATTTATTAAATGTTGGTTCCAAACGACTATCGGGTTGAAGCACCACTTTATTCTTCAACAATTCTTGACATCCCATCATTCGAAGAAGATGGTATATCATTATCTGGTATACGTTAAAACATATTTTTCAAACACGAGCATGAATATATTTGTACTCATGTTACACACATGGATCTAATTGAAGTAATCCTACACTTGAACAAAGGGTTTGATTTTTCAATTCGAGTAGGACATAGTAATAAATAAATACATAGAATAGTAAAGAGAAAAAATAAGTCTAGTTGTGAAAACTGGGTAACTAGCGCAACTAGACATGAATCATGTTCGAAAACTAGGACTCCTGGTGGGAAAGATTCACAACAAGGCCTGTAAATTTATGTTGGTTAAAATCTTGTATTGAATTCCTCAAATAATTTATGTTTTGTACTCACGTCGGATGATGTGGGATTCCTTAAGGCCCACCTTCCAAAAAATCTCATCCCATCAACTCCAACAAATAATCTAGGATTGAGGCTAGAGATATGTAAAAGTACCTTGGATTCAACATGCCTTAATGGTATATTTCCTCGCTAACAATCATGGGAATACCTTAATGTCCCTTTATCGTGAGATATTGCAGGTCACATGACACCAACACATCCATTCGTTCCTGTCAAGATGTACTTAGGTACATCGACGCTCATTGTCATCACTGGTGAGTCGTTTCATATTAGTTAACGATGTACATTAATGGTCGGTAATCCAATGATTTATTTCTATGTTTTACATCAATCAAATCCATTCACATAGATTGAATTGTACCAATAAGGGATAAAGGATGAATACTATATGCTTTCATGGTATAAAAAACAACTTGAAGTAGTTCATTTTTCTAAATAAGCAGTCCCGACAGTTAATTCTTATTCCATTTATCATAAAAATCCTTCTAGCATTCATCTACATTGAAGTTAATATTTTATTAACACCATCATCAACCATTGTTCCGCACTTGCATGATCCTGCATTGCACAAAATATAACATTTTCCAAACAAGATTAGTCTATTCTTCTACGGCATGACATTAAGGAAGTAGAGTGATTTTTTGATCTCTTTTAACATTTTTTTTTTATAATCAACATGTTTTTGATGATAAGTCAAGATCAGAGTGAAAGAATTTTATTTTCAGTTTCGGTTCCACTCTGCAAATTCTTGATATCTTCAACATGTCATAGTTGATTCTTCTACAGACAAACTTGGAAAAGAGGGTTTAGGATTGTCTAGATAACTCTGAATTCCTCCTATTATCAACACCTTCATCATTTTTTTGGTATTGTCCTTCAATCATCCTCTTCCATTTCTGATTATACAAGGACCTAAATTTGTTTGTAGCCTGGATCAACTAATAGACTAAGAAATAGAATCAAAATAAAGTTCTAGAGATGTATCTTCCACTTTCCTTATGCAATGGAATATTTGTATTTTATATTTAATTTATGTTTCTACTTTGTTATGCAATGGAATATTTGTATTTTATATTTAATTTATGTTTCTACTTTGGTCCATCTCTGTAATTGATAAAAAAGAAGGAAACAACTTAAAAAAATTCATCTCCATGGTATAGACTCTAGAGTATCAGTGTCAGAAAATCATTGTTTCACATTCATTTCTTAGTTTTGAATTTATTGTCACCAAATCCACTTCATTTTTGTCATTTTACATCATATCCTCATAATTTTCAATCCCTTTCCATCAATTCCACTTCATCCCTATCCTTAACACTTTTCCTTTCATTCACAGTTGTTCTCTAATTCATGTCCCAGTATTACAGGTGATCCTTCAACATCCACAAGATCCTACAACAATTATTCCTAGTTGTTGCAGGATCCCATGTGAGCTACAAAAAGTTTGGGCTCTAAAATAAAGGTTCTCGGTTATCACAATGAGCTTCATCACCAACAATAGAGATATCTTTGACCTTGAACATTCAACTCATCAATCCCCTCTTTAATAATCAATACTAAGGCTCTCTCTCTCTCTCTCTCCTATTCATAGTTAGCAATTTTTTCTCTTACATATCAGATATTGACCGAGGCAAGAATATGATCATACTACAAAGGTAAAACAAACATAACGGATCATTTTTTTTCAATTTTCCTAAAGTTATCTAAGATATGGTAAGTCACCTAATCAATTTTGTTGGCTTATGATTAGATTATGCATAAATTTTGTTTCCATTCTCCACTAAGCTACCACCATATTCAAACATCATTACAACAAGTGTGAAAAACCTCGTATCTAATAAATGATCCATATATCCACCCTTTCGAATCATTGTATGCTATTAATTGCATGGTTATGGTTTATGATGTCGATTTCGTACCTCTCAAATCTCATTATGCCATCATTGAAACTGTATGCCATTTTTAGATCTAGCCATAACCATATCCCAATTCATAATATTGAATCACAAGCTTCCATCCTTAACCTATACTGGTGGGAGAATTGTTAATTTGGGGGTCCAATAGAACTCCATTGTTAGGGTTGTCACAGTATGGGGAAACTAAGGATAATTTGATATGAACCTTCGTCATTGGGCACTATGGAAGGGTTTCCATAGTACAATGTAAGCAATGTGATGTTGGAAGAGGTGGGATGGATATCATTTCTCTCCCAATTTGGCGGACATAATGAATTTGTGAGAGAATCCTTCACTTGAATATTCGATGGGAAGACCACACGAATTGTATATTTGGTTATGAGAGTAACATAGGAAATAATTGCAGAGGCTACGTTCTTGCCTCATGAAGGTGAGAAGTGGTTCAAAAACCAACAAATCAAACAAGGAGCATGGTAAAAGTTTCTGAGAAGCACAAAGTAGGTACCTGATTGGAAGCATGGAATTGCTCGATCATTCCTCAAGGAAACATGGTGGAATCTATTGTTTGTGCTTCAGAATTTCATTACCCGTGAAGGATGGTATGTCATAGTTTTTCTTTACCATGTTTGATTACTCCTTCATTTTGAACCCGGAAACAAAAATAATTTTTCATTTTATTTTTTCAAGAGTCTTAGGAAAATGGCCAAATATGTCCAACATAATCCCAAAAATGTGAACAACAACCTATATCATCATGGTATCATTTTAATACTACTTGTAAAGGAATTAAGGAAACACAATGACAATTGGTATTCCTTCCTAGTTAGAAATGGGTTTGCTGAAGCAGGGATCAAGTTGGTTGACTTGCCTTATGAAGTCACTCATATCCTTGAGAGAAATGAGATCAATATCAATGAAAGTGAATACCTCAGCTCCCATGGAGCTAAGAGATTCACTATCGGCACTCAAGATAAGAAAAGGAAACCCTTTCCAAGAAAAGATAAGCCAACAGTCAATACTGTAGTGCCTCCACGACAACCATTCACCCATAGTATGGCCAAACAAGGAGTCAAGAAGTAGAATGAAAAAGTGCCAACACCAGTCCTTCCTAGTCAGCATAATATAGACCTTTTGTTTGATGAAGAAATTCCACAAGGGCATAATGAAACACAATAGAAAGTGAGTTCTAAATCCCAGGCCAAGAAAATGAAGGATAAGAGGTCTGAACCAAAGTTGGTAGATGAAGAAATACCACTAATTGACGTACTTAATAATATTGTAGATTAAAGTTATCCATCAGAACTCATGATGTCCTAAAATAACACCGTAAGGTCACCTCTCATAGAGAGTAAGAAGATCACTTAATTAAAGGGAAAAATTAAAGAATTTGAAATAATGGATAAGTATGTGAAGAATGAAAATGTTGTTCTCAGAGAGAGATATGCTCAGCTGGAGACTGCAAATGAGAAATTGGTAAATAGCAACAAACCATTATTTAGGAATGCCAAGAGATGGCACACACAGGGTCAGTTATTGACAAGGCACACCAAAAATTTGGAAAGACAACTCAGGGAAGAGAGGGATAGGAAACCCAGTGTTAGCATTTCCATTGAAAAATAATAGAGTAGTTTTTGTTATAGGATTTTTTTTACTTGAACATCAATCTTGTTTGTATGAGGACGTACAAAAACCTCGTCATGGGAGGCTGTTGAACCTCCAAAATTGATGATTTGATCGCTAGTAGAAACCCCTCCTGTGTTCATTTAAAATTCCTTTTTTCCTTACTTTTATCCTCATCATCACAATTGTATATGAGTTTTGGTGGAATAGGTATCTAAGGCCAATAAGGTATGATTATGAAAAAATGTGACTTTTTTTTCCATTAATTGGATAACTTAGGAAGGTTGATTAATTGATTATTATTGATGATGTTTTGTTGAAGCACAAATCCTGCAACGTACATGGGATCTTGCACCAACTAGCAATTACATGTGAATGATTGACACATCAACAAATATTATACACTCAAACTAAGATATGGGTTTTGTTTATGATTGAGTCGACAAGCTTTGGAACCCACGACCTTCGAGAATCAAAGATTGAGCACACAAATTTAGGTATTCGAAGACCAAGTTAACATAGACATCGTTGGTAATCTTAATGTGATTTAGGGCATCATATGGTACAATATTTATATCCTTGAATGCATATCTATGTCATAAGGATATCATGGCAGTGATTTCATCGTGTAATTTTGTTATTGTTGTACCTGAATCATGCTATTTTGAACCACTCTGTTATTCATGTCGATTCGGCCATACATGGAGCATGGGATTCTTCCAAATCATCTTTCCCACTTTGGGATCACATTATATGTATAAAAGAAGAGGAATGACATTGTAATAGGGTAACTTGGAGAGTAATAGAGAATAGTGTTAGACAGAGAAACAAGCATTAAACTTTTGCCTCAGACTTGATGATGATGTAACTCAATTTTTTATTAATAAGAAGAACTACTGTTCAAGATTCTATGTGGTATTATTAATTTATTAGTGATGTAGTGTCTCTTAGCAACGAGAGACCAACTGGGAGGGCCCACCAGTTCGATTCTCATTGCCTTCTTGTTCAATAGCAATATATGTAACAATTTTATTATTTTTTTTTGGTTTGCAAGTTCTGCAATTTTTATCAGTGTTCAATTGTCGATGTATGATTACTGTAGATTCTTTGCATCCTTGTTATAATTAGAATCCAGATTGATATTATATGTTGAGACTACAGGTGGTTACAATGTGTGTGTATTCTGGCTTGTAGGTATATTCCATTCGTAATATGAATATGCATACCAACTCTGTTTTGGTTTGAATATTTACAGTGCTTGGCATTGGTCTTGTTTTATCACTGTTGCACATGTCTTTTAGATAGAACAATCAATAATGTTTTGATGACAGTATTGTGTGAGTGTGAATGGACTAGTCCTCATCCCTTTCTTTGTATTCCTTGTGTGAGTGTGAATGGACTAGTCCTCATCCCTTTCTTTGTATTCCTTTGCAATTATATTATTTTAATAACGATAGGATTCATTGGAGATTGGACAATAAGATTGGGTTTGTTTTTTTATGCGAACACTATGAACCTGATAGTGAAAAGGTTCATAGTGAAATACACATCATTGGTTCCATTAAAATCATGCACTGTTACCTAATGGAGTTTGTCCCTTCAATAGTGAGTGAATAATTTATCTCTCTCTTAAAACCCTTCTTGAGTGTTTTCTTAATCATGGGAGAAGAATTCATTTGTAAGGTTTTCTCTAATAATTTCTTGCACAAACATTCAACCTCGTTTGAATGAAATATTATAACCTGTGCCAGCAGAGCACTACCTTGCTACCCAATGTCTCACATTCCTTGTGACTTAGATTATTCATTTTGAATGTGTTTATTTCCATAGGTCAGATAATTGTTTAAGATCTCCATCCTTGTCCCGATCTTTTCATTTCCCGTTCCTTCTTCTCATAAGCTTACGATCCCTCAGGTTGATGATAAAATCTAATGATAATTAACATATAATTTGACCGATAGGGCCGCATCACATTTAGGAATATAAATAGAATATTTCCCAACATTCATTTTCATACATGTTGCACCATAGAAAATATCCAAAAACTCTTTGAGAACAATTTCATGCATGCCCATCAGAATGACATGTGGCCACTATGATGGCCAGAAGAATTTTGATTTGGTGTTGAAATAATGATGGCATGTCACAAAATGTGCTTGCCATTCAGAATGACACATGGCCACCATGATGGTTTGAAGGATGTCACTATGATGTTGGAATATTGATCTAATTGTAGAAAAATGATTATTTATAAAAGTGCCACATAGTCTCCAAAGTGTGTTAGAATTTAAATGATAGACCAACAAGTGGGAATTGCTAGGTAGTTATGATGAAATTATTTTGACAATAGAAAAATTCAAATTTTGATGTGATGATGTTAAATTTAGTGAACTTACAATGTGTCATAATTTGCACCCCAAGGTAGTATATCCTTCTGACACAATTTATCCTCCATACACTATTGTTTGATCAACACACTCAAATTTGGTTGGGCTTGTGAAATAGAAGCCACTATCCTTAGCTTGCATGTATAAATAGGTCAAAATTTAATATGATTTTTCTCTCTTTGATCTAAATTGGATCATTATATTATTTGGCATTTATATTGATGCTTTTAGAGTGGAAAAAATAGGAGGAATCAACTTGTAGGGTTGTTTTAGTGGCAGGTTCCAATTTGGAAAATTGGGATCTGAGACCTTTTGGAACCATTTTGAGGCACTACACGATGTTTTTTGGGGTTCTGGTGAGGGGTGACAATGGGGGAAGAGTGAGGGGGGGATGATGAACCTTCGAACTTTGAGGAAATATCCTGCAAAACCTTAACCGTTTTCGCTTCCAACGAATCTCGCAGGATATCTCGGCTAGGGAAAGTTGACGGAGAGGTTCATATTCAGATGTCGTTAGGGGATTGTCAGAATAATCCAAAATTTTCTCATCATTATCCATTGGGGAAAAACATGGGTGGTGGTGGTGGTGGTTGGGGAGCTTAGTTGAGGAGAGTAGAGAGAAAACAATTGGTGGTGGTGGTTGGGGAGCTTAGTTGAGGAGAGTAGAGAGAAAACAATTCATCAAAACCCAAGAAAATTCCGGAGGAAAACCTAGCTCAAAAAACACTTATGAAAACCCCATTTGGATCCTTTATATATATATATATATATATTTCTTTTGACATAACTCATTGATCCAAAAATAGGCAGTTAATGTTTTTCCTATAAGTTTTTCATTCCTCGACGATTTCAAAAATTATATTATGTTGTACTATTATAGACTGATCTCTACATACTAAAAAAATCAATTTTCATTATGTTGAGACCTTGAAATGTGGCACCCACCTTGACATACTAATTTTTGGGTTCAATATCTTTATTAACTTAAAATAAATACAAAACAATTCCATTTTTTTGAAAAAATAACCCACATTAGTATACTTTGTCGTCTATATGTACACCAATTTTTATATATCAATTCTTTTATTTAGATACTCAAATGCTACACTAACATAGTGACATATACCTTATACTCTTGAAAAAACATTAACTTGCACTCACCCACTTTCCTTTCAAACTAGTAACTAGAAATATTAGTTTACTTTCCTTTCACATTAATACCTAAAAACAACAACTTACTTTCCTTCATAACCATAAAGAAATCTGTTTGTGGCTTACACTAAAGTCACAAACTAATGGGAAACTAATTCCCACAATTATAATGATAATCAAGTAATTAGAGAGCATAAATAAGATCCATTCTAATATGTTAAGGTGCTTTTACACCTATGTTATCGTGGATAATTTGTAGGCCTTCGTTAGATTATGATTCCACAATGCTATTAATAATAATTCGGATTGCTTCCAAACCTAGATGATGTGCAGAAATATACTCCTACAATCAATGTAGTATTCAAATTATATAAATGCCTTATAACGATCTCCCTTTTTATTTTTTAAAAATAATGATGACTTTAGTAAGGTTTGTTGACATAGTAATTGTGTGAATAAAGCAATTTGGGTTTCAAATTCGACGAATACATCAGAATTGATACGATAATAATTTATCTAATATTTAAATTGTGATGATGTGAGCGAATTTTGTTTATAACTAATGCATTAACATAATAACTGTTTATAAAATTTAATTAATTTTTTAAAATTTAAATTTTATTTAAAATTAAAAAATATAATAAATAAATAAATTTAATAAAATTTAATAAATGTTTTTACTGAAAAATGAAATTGATACCTAATTTAATTTGATTTAATTTAAGAGTAACCAAAAATGAAAAATATCTATTTATTATGTTTAATTAGAAAAAATTTAAAAAGTCTTTAAAATTTTTATATAAAAAAAAATATTCTAAAAAAATATCTATACATCATTTTCATAAAAATAATATTTTTTTATATTTTAAATTAAATTTATAAGTATACACTTATATGTTTTTCTCTCAAAAATTGATTCCAATTGATTGTAAATGAACATGATACAACCATGCCCAACCCACCTACACACTACAAGATCTGCTCGGCGCTTAATAGCTTTAAGTGTCATTCTCCTTAAATTGTGGACATGTAAAAATGGTCCTACAAAGCCCATGCTATTGCAATGGTCCATGATAGTAGGTTTGCGGTGTCTGTTGTT
>CBVK0100635095.1:0-11447 GCA_900067695.1 Picea abies | reverse complement strand
AGGGTAGTTGTAAAATTATGATAGAGTTCTTCAATGTTGTCCTTATAAGTTAGGAGTTTTAATTTACTATTTAAATCCTTTAAGAAAATGTCTACTTTACATCTTACAAAAAAGATTTAATTATGAAATTTTTTTATATCTTACATTAAAGTAACATATATATGAAAGATTCAATTATGAAAATTTACATTATAGACAAAAACAAGTTCACAAATAATTATCTTAAATATTGTTTATATTATTTAAACAAACACATAATTGAAATTTAAATATGATACATGTCACCTTAAACCTAAAAATTCAAAACTAATCATATTTTATAAACTACCTATAGTACAATAAAGTGGTGCCACGCTCTTTTTCTTAAATTGAGATGTAAAAATTCAAAACTAATTATATTTTATAAGCTACCTATTGTACCATAAAGTGGTGCCAAGCTATTTTTCTTAAAGTTATATATAATTAGGATTTAAAGTGATGCCAAACGTTTTTTAATAAAGTGGTGCCGAGCTCTTTTTCTCAAATTGATATATACAAATATTATTTAAAGTGGTGACAAATTAGTTAAACAAATAAATGTTTAAAATTTAAATATCAAATTTAACAAAATAAAAATGTAAAAATTTACTATTAATAATTATATATTTTTTAAATCATCTAATTCAATTATAATATTAATAAAGAGAATAAATATGAGAGATGATACATTATTACATAAAAACATTTTTAATAGAATAATTGAATAGATTGTGTCTCTATTATATAGACTTTACAAGTAGTTATTATATCTCTTTTATTCTTAATATAGAAGGAGAGGTTGAAAAAATATTCCAACTACACACCAAATTAGAACACTAAGTAGGTATACATACCCTACTTCTCTTTGGATTCCAACCTATGATCTTTTAGGAGGAAACATCTTACCCCCTTTTACCTTTCTGGATTTGAATTTGTGATCTCTTAAAAAGAAACACATGTTCTTAATTATTAGACCCACTCAAACTGTATAATAAAACAAAAATTATATATTAAAAAAAATAATAATAATTAATTAATTAAAATTTTATAAAATTATTATATTAAATTTAATATTTAAAAAAAAAAAATTAATATTTAAAATATAAATTTTTAGTTATGTAATTGATTAATATTTATGAATTCACTAATTTCATATGATTTTACCAAATTGTCTTAATTAGAAGAATGGCTTAATTACCACATTCCTAATCATTGAACACAGAACTGAGCTGTTGTCATCTGCCATCACTAGCTTTCTTGGGATCTGCTACAACTAATTGAAACCTTGCAGCTCTTAACGATGGCAAGCGTTCTTTCTTCAGCTCCACTGAAATGGATTAGACTTGCATTTCATCAATAGACAAAATTAATGAAAGCAGACGATTTACATATTCAATCGCCAGTGCATTCCACTCGGTTACCAGGTGCATTAGCTGTACAATGGTGGGCAGACAACTCAACACAACCGTGTTTAAACCTTATCGGTGAAGCAAATCCATCGGGAAGAATTAGTCTCGCCTCGAGCTACCAGAATTCAATCAGTCAAGTCGGAATGGCGGGCAGCAGGAATGCGCGGAGCAAACCTCCCTTGAAGTTATTTAATTCACTTTAATTGTTATATTACCTGATATTTAATTCACTTAAGCTATTTAATCCACTTTAGTTAATAAAATTTATTGATCAGTTATTATTATGTTAATTATTTTGATCAATTCTTTTTAATGATTGATTGACAATAAGTTTCTTGAATGAAACTTCCGAGCAAGGGCTAATCAATTACAGTTTTTAATTTAGTGTGACAACTAAAAATATTCTTACCTTATGAAACTATGTCTATTAAAAAATTATCTATAATTAAAAGCTCATTAAATCTGGCCATTCTCGATAAGTATAAGTCTTTATGAATAATTAAATTAAATATTTAAAAATTAAACTAAATATTTAAAAATGATTGTCTAGCTTTATTTTTTTCAAAAGGTGAGACCAACACTTATTCTGTTGAATGTAATGGTTATACAACATGAAATGATTAAACAAGTAGGTCAAATATGACCCAAAAATAAATAAAAAATGAATAAGTACATAGTATAGTCCCATCAATACCACATAAATATTTTTAAAAATTAATTTTATTTATTTATAAATGCTTTTCAAATCATATAAAAATACAAAAATGGTTACATCATCAATACAAATAAATCAGAATTCAAAAAATATAATGTAATAACGGTGCTAATCAAAATTCAAACAATGTAATTTAAAACACATTTTTAAATTTTTAATTAATAAAAATATATATTAAACATTATATAAACTTATATTAATTTGTATTAAAAGTTTATTAACTTATATTAAATTTCATAAAAACTTTATTATTATTTTTAATAAAAGTTTAGGTTAATAATTTAAAAAATAATTAAAATATAATTTTTTATAGTTTATTTGTTAGTTAGTTATTCTGTTTGGTTTTGTAGTAAATTTGGTGAGGAATAGTTGAATTTCTAGATTTGAATGGTTAAATTTATATAATCAAAATTTTCCATAGATTTTTCAACAAACTGAATCTATTTAGGTATTGATAAATATGAATCTATTTAGATATTCATAAATACAATTTAAAAAAAAAAAAAAAACTATTTTGTCAAAATTTACAAGTACATATTCCAATAAAAAACAAAAATTAAAACGTTTAAACAAAACCATAACACAACTAAGAGTAACAGGTGGCGAATCAAAAAAATACTTAGAGTTCATCCTAGTTCACAACTAAACGTCACCGATAGCGGATCAGATTAGGATTTTTCTAACAATCTTACATTCATCATCTTCATTCAGGAATGATGATTTAAGCAGGTAGTAAAACTTGAATCAGACAAGGACTATCGCGATGCTCTGCCAACAATCTCTCCCACGAATTCTTGAATATTCTTATCGGAAGATCCGCCTTCTATCATTGCCTCCGTCGATAATGTCTTCCAGCGCTGAGCGTTTTCTCTCAGCTCAACGCCTACATCAGTTTCCATAATCATCCTGATACATTTCTCGACGTCCTCCTTCCCCACTACTCTGTCTGTTGATTGTTTATGCAATCTCAATCCCGTCTTCCATTTCTCTGCAATGTATTTCAAATTAGTCATCTGATTTGTCCACTGAGGAACCGCCAACATGGGGACACCCAAGGCGAGGCTTTCCAACGTCGAATTCCTGTTAAACATAATGTAACCTCAACAGTCTGACTGTACACTGCCAACTGTACTGGACAGTTGTACTTTATATTTTTGTCTTGCTTGAGCCTATTTAGCTCAGCCATCTCCCATTGCATTGTATCTACTAACAATCTCTTCTTCATACATTCCAATATACTGTTCTATTCTTTTCTCTCTGTATTTCTCTTTGCTTCACAATTTATCATGGTATCAGAGCTTCAGCGGTAAGCCTCTTCACACAGTCTGGAGAGAAACACGATCCTCACAGCGCAGAGCTTAACGAATCTTGAGAGCACGAGACACAGACTCTTTCACAAAGCTTGGAGAGTCGTCCGTCATTCTCACGAAAGCTCCTCGCAGGAAATGTCCACGAGGAAGCAGACCGTCTTACGTTCAAAGATCGTCGTAAGAAGCTTGCAGAGGTTGCAGAGCGTACGACGCTCGAAAGAACGAGGAAGAAGAGACCGAAGAAGAAGAAACTTTAAAGATTCTTGTAATTTTCTCAAGAATCGTCAAAGATTGACGAAGAAGAGCTGCAGTTGGAAAAAAATCGAAGAATTCGTTCACTTTGTTAAAGATTCCTGTAGAAGGCAGAAATAGTGAAGATTTCACGCACATTTGTTCAAATTCGTGGAAGATTGTTAAAGAAAGAAGAAGCGTTTAAAGAATTGCAAGAATTTTTCAAATCCGTCAAAGATTGTAAGCAACGGACAAAGAATTCGTGAAATTCTTTCAAATCTTTGAAAGATTCACAAATTTGTCTTCCGCAGAAGAAAATTTCGTCCAATTCGGCAAAGATCGCGTCAAACATGCAAGGAACAACCATTGTGGCCATAAGAGTCGTCCTGCGAACGGATCCAAGGCTGGAAACCAGTTCAGAAGGGACGAGGAGAGCGCGGAAAAGGCGAAAGCATCTCAGCCGTTAGATCTTGCACAAAGGCCCGATAGTCGTTAGATCAGCAAGAAGGTGCACGACGTTTAGTCGTTTGAAGCGCATAGGAGAAATTTCGACTTGTGAAGTCGCGAAATCCCGACATCATTTGGACCGTCCATCCAGAAACACGTGGTGAGATCTCGGCACTTCGTGACTCACAAGGTGTAAGGTCAGAAGACTACCGTGAGAATTCGCGAATTGCGAAATCACGAGTCATTCTGGATCGTTGATCGAGAAAGATCGTGAGCCGTCAATCTATCTCATCGCAAAATCGGTAATCACGAGTTGGACGAGCAAACGATTGCACTCCAAAACTCCGATACGCAATATCGCGAAATCCTGAGAGGACTTGTTAGTCGCCCATCTCAGAGGACAGGTGGCCACAGATCAAAGCATCGTCACATTGGCATTTCGGAGTTCACGGTTTTGAAAGACCGTCGCAACAAGACTTCGAAACTCGCGAAATCGCAATACGCGAAATAGCAATAAAGTCTCAGCTGTCCACTTGTTCGGACACGTGGCGAACATCGAGGAAACAGTCGACGTTTCGGCATCCGAGGTTTCAAGTTGATAGAACTTTTGGAGTCGCAAGTCGCGAAATCGCGAAACGACGAGGGTCGTCCATCGTAAAGGGACGCGTGTCATAAATCCGAGGACTCGGGAAAAGTCCCGAAAAGAAAGGGCCATCGGCATTTCGGGATTCAAGAGACCAAGAGGTCGCGCGTTTAAGTCGCGAAATCACGATACGCGAATCTCCGACATAATCTGGGTCGTTGACCTCAAATCAACGAGGATCGTTGATCTTTGAAATCACTTTGCCATTTCGGCAACTCAGAGATTGGGGAAACGAGGAGGAAGAGCTTGTCATCAGAACTCGCGAAGTCCCGATTCGCGATATTCCGATAAGATCTGGACCGTCAGATCACTGCACGATCTGGACCGTTGAAAAGTCCAAAGGCGAATTTTCGCGTTTTGGCATTTTGAAAGGCAAAAACAGGAACAACTCGTAGCACTTTAAAAGTAAGGCGCGTGGTCACATTGCAAGAAGACTCAGGGCCAATTCAAGTCCGATAAGCTCCCTTCGGCCATCGACTCTCGGAGGTAAATACAAAATTTTCCTTTGTAATTCTGAAATTTTTTTTAAATTTAAAAATCATGGCGTCGTCTAGCAATTTAGGACCAACTCAGGGTCCGATTCTTCTGGGAAAGAATTACGAATTTTGGTCTCTTCGAATGAGGTCGTTCTTGCAAGCACAAGAGTGTTGGGAACCAGTGGATCTTGGATATGTGGAACCGGATCCAGCCACCCTCGTTGCCATGAAAAATGCGCAGAGAATTGCTCAGGCAACTCTAAGGACCAAAGAAAATAAAGCGAAATTCTGGATTCAAAATTCTATGGATGATTCGATTTTTTCGAAAATCACAGGCGCTGGTACTTCAAAACAGGCCTGGGACATCCTTAAATCTTCCTACCAAGGAAATGACAGGGTCAAAACAGTTAAACTGTAGACCTTGTGGACGCAATTCGAGACTCTAAGGATGACAAAGTACGAAACTGTAAATCAGTTCATGACCAGAGTCATGGGAATCGTGAACCAGATCAGACTGATTGGTGAAACCATAACTGATCAACGAATTGTTGAGAAAACTCTCAGAAGTTTACCCAAGAAATTTGAAATGGTTGTCACAACAATCCTTGAATCCAAGGATCTGTCAAGATTTTCAACAGATGAATTAATTGGTTCTCTGGTGACACATGAGACTAGACTGCATCTCACAGACGAGTCAATCTCCAATGCCTTCAAAACTCAATTCTCCTTCAGCAGAGGGAGAGGCAGAGGAAGAAGAAGAGGTTACCAAGGAAGAGGGAGCAATCAAAATAAATCTCATTCCACTGGAGGTAACAGACAACAATATCCGAATCAAAATTTCCAAGGTCAAAGACAACAGCAACAAAATCAGCATCAGAATTTCCAGCCTCAAAGAGGCAGAGGGAGAAGATCAAATGAGAAATCAAGCATACAATGTTATTACTGCAAAAAGTATGGGCACTATGAATCTGAATGCAGGAAGAAGCAAGCAGATCAACTTTCAGGTAGAGCACATGTGTCAAATAACACGGGAGAAAACTCAAGAGGTATGTTTCTCTCATGCCACAGGACTAAAGAACAACCTAAAGATCTCTGGTTGCTGGACAGTGGATGCAGCAATCACATGACAGGTAACAAAGAATTACTTTCATGCATTGATTCTTCAATCTCATCTGATATTACTCTTGGAAACGATTACTTAGTCAAAGTTCAAGGAAAAGGAACTGTTCCTATTCTTACCAAACAGAATGTGAAGAAAGACATAAACAATGTCTATCATGTACCAGATCTGAAACATAATTTGCTAAGTGTAGGACAGCTCATTGAACATGGCTATAAGGTACTTTTTGAGGGGGCATCTTGCAAAATATATGACAAATACCCCAGTAGAAAATTGATTTCTGAAATCCATATGACTCTAAATATGATGTTTCCCCTTACCCTCAGAACTACAAATCTGAGTCACCCATATGCACAGAGTGCATCTACTCTGAATGAAACAATGGGTTGGCATACAAGATTTGGACATTTACCATTTCAGAGTCTAAGTCTTCTTCAGAAGAACTCCATGGTCAAAGGTCTACCTATCTTTAAAGAGCAAATTCCCCCATGTGAGTCTTGCATACTTGGAAAACATAAGAGAACTAGTTTTCCACAGTCATCAAATCAAGCCAAACAACATCTTGAACTTGTTCACACTGACCTATGTGGACCAATGCAAACAGAGTCAATAGGTGGTAGCTTTTATTTTCTAACATTTATTGATGATTTCAGTAGAAAAATATGGATCTATTTTCTCAGACACAAGTCTAAAAATTTTGCAAAATTCAAAGAATTCAAGGCAGAAGCTGAAAAACAGAGTGGCAAATATATCAAAGCACTCAGGTCAGATGGAGGAGGAGAATACAACTCCAGAGAATTTGCAAATTTCTGCAAATCTCAAGGCATTATCATGCAAACAACAGCCAGGTATACTCCACAACATAATGGAGTAGTTGAAAGGAAGAATCACACAATCATGAATATGGAAAGAACACTCCTTAAAGAGAAAAGCTTGTCAAATACTTTTTGGGCTGAAGCAGTAGCATGCTCAGTTTATCTCCTGAATAGATCACCAACCACCAGTCTAAAGATGAAAGTTCCCCAAGAAGCATGGAGTGGGACAAAGCTCAATGTAGCGCATCTAAGGACATTTGGATGCATAGCATACCCTCACATACCTTCTGAATTAAGGAAGAAACTTGATGACAGAAGTGAGAAATGTATTTTCACTGGCTATAGTGAAACATCTAAAGCTTACAGGCTTTACAATCCAATCACCAAGAAATTAATTCTCAGCAGAGATGTACAATTTCTGGAAAATAAATTCTGGAATGATTCAGAAAATCAGCACATGGACAGTCAAAATCCATTGTTACCAAGTTCTGAAAACGCAGAAAATTCAGAACAACAAGTACCTCAAACTATTCTTCCAAGATTGCAGGTACAAAGACAACCTGAAAACTCTCAGGATAACTCAACTTCCAGCAGAGAATCATTCTCTGAACCACAGAATCAGAGAACTTGAAGTTTGAGAGAAATCCATCAGCAGTTGGATGACTTTGAGCAACACAATCTTTTTGCTTTAATGTCATGTCAACCTACATCTTTTAAGGAAGCAGCTAAGGAGCCACATTGGGTTCACGCCATGAACCAAGAAATTGACTCCATTGAGAAGAACAAGACATGGGATCTTGTTGATCTACCAAGACACAAGCAGAGTATTGGTGTCAAGTGGGTTTACAAAACTAAACTCAATGAAAAATGGCAGATTGAAAAACACAAGGCAAAACTTGTTGCCAAAGGATTCTCACAACAACCAGGTACTGATTATGGTGAAACTTTTGCTCCAGTAGCAAGATTAGACACTGTAAGGACTCTATTGGCCATAGCAGCACAACACAAATGCCATGTATACCAGATTGATGTCAAGTCAGCATTCTTGAATGGTTTCTTAGAAGAAGAAGTTTATGTCGATCAACCACCTAGATTTGAAGTCCAAGAGCACCCAGCCAAAGTATATCGGTTGAAGAAAGCCTTGTATGGCTTAAAGCAAGCTCCAAGAGCTTGGTACAACAAAATTGACACTTATTTGATCAAAAGTGGTTTCAACAGAAGTCAAAATGAGCCAACTCTTTACACCAAAACAGATAAGCATGGTAAAATTCTAATTGTATGTTTATATGTTGATGACATGATCTACACATGAAATCTTGAGTTAACAGATTTTAAACATGCCATGCAATCTGAGTTTGAGATGATAGATCTTGGCATAATGAAATATTTTTTAGGAATTGAGGTTGATCAATCAACCAAAGGCATTTTTGTCTGTAAGCAAAAGTATGCAGCAGACATCATCAAAAGATTTCGCATGGAAGGATACAATCCAGCAGAAACCCCTATACCACTAGGCACAAAATTGAGCAAGAATGATGAAGGTTCTACAGTGGACTCTACCCTGTACAAAAGTTTAGTAGGCAGTTTGTTGTATCTTACAGCAACTCGACCTGACATTATGTATGCAGCCAGCCTTGTTTCCAGATTCATGGAATCACCCAAAGATTCTCATTGGAAAATGGCAAAACGAATTTTGAGATATGTTGCAGGAACTCTCAATTTTGGCTTATGGTACACTAAGTCTGATAGTAATCAACTTTCTGGTTACACAGATAGTGATTTTGCAGGCAGCCTAGATGACAGAAAAAACACATCTGGATATGTTTTTCAACTGGGCACGAATCTCATCTCATGGGCATGAAAGAAGCAGCCCATTGTTTCAATATCTTTTGTAGAGGCAAAGTATGTCGTTGCTACCTCAGCTTCTTGTCAAGCTGTGTGGCTGAGAAGATTATTGAAAGATATGTCACATATAGAAAATGATCCAACTCCTATTTTCTGTGACAATACATCAGGAATTGCATTATCTAAGAATCATGTGTTTCACAAGAAAAGTAAACACATTGACACTTGGTTTCATTTCATATGTGAGCTAGTCAATAATGGTGATATTGCACTACAATTTTGTGGTTCTCGAGATCAGCTTGCTGATATCTTTACAAAGCCACTAGGAAAGTCAGTTTTTTATTTTCAGAGACAGCACTTAGGCATAATCAGTGCTGATGTTTGTAACTGTTAAGTTTAAGAGGGAGTATTGCATTGTATCTACTAACAATCTCTTCTTCATACATTCCAATATACTGTTATATTCTTTTCTTTCTGCATTTCTCTTTGCTTCACAATTTATCAATTCCATCCATAGTGTGTCATAAATGCAGCGACAGAAGCATGAGAAAGCACTTTCAGCTGATTGCACCAAGGAACAACAAACCCTTGCTCGGAAGTTTCGTTCAAGAAATCCCCCGACAAGTTTTCTTCACCGTTAGGAGGACGAATAACCCATATGAAAGAATATCCACTGCTCTTCAGCCCCAGAGCTATTTCATGAATTTGTTCTTTAGAGAGAACCCCGAAGCTTCCGAAGGAAACATACACAACGCTCGCGGGTTCCTTCGTATTCAACCAATCCATGCACTTTGCGGCTTTCCACAAATGTGCACTACAGTCTGTGTCTCTGGAATTCTGTCCATCCAAGAAAGCCAAGGGTAAGAGCGGGCCTACAGTGCGAATCGGAGCTATCGCGTTCACTGAGTTTATTTCTTCCGATTCGAGCTCCTCAAACGAATTTCCCAGTATCCACGTTGCCTTTGACAATGGATCAAACTGATCTATTACTAAACGCAGCAGAGACATTCGAAGGTTGCAGAAAGGTCGGCATACGTTCAGCAGCGGTAATCCGGGAATTTCTATCACGTCCGTCGTTTTCCCTCTTCCATCTCCCGGGATGGCTGCACAGAAGCAAAAAAAGGATTAACATAAACTCAGAACTGAGAAAAAGAAAGCAAAATTGAAAAAAAGAAAGCATCGAAGGCATACTCAATCCTCTGCTAAAATAGTAATAGATGGAGTAAACTGCAGAGGATTGCGTCCAGAAAAAGGCAGGAGGAATATCAAATTTGTTTGCAACTTCGGGAACCCAGGGGAGGAAGGAGTCGTAAACGATGCAAGATATATTGTTGCCTTGAGCGTTAAGCCTTTCTATGAGATTTGTTAAGGTGAGACCGCCCATCTTGCATAACATCTGCATCGCCATTTCCAAGTCCTTGGAGCGGTCGAAATCCAGAGGAAGTCCGTCGGAGATTGTTTCAAACTGGATTTCCTGAGAGGAGATTGATGCATCTTGTGCCTGAAACATGCCCTCAGGGTCGGCCTCTGTCAACACAAACGTGACCATGACCTTTTTTGAGACGAGGCGCTGGGCGAACTGCAACATTGGATTGATATGACCTTGCGCTGGATAGGGCACCACCATAACGCGAAGCTTGCTGTACTCCATCTGCCTCAATAAAGATCCCATCCCCCTAGATATCATCGATTGGCCAGGAAAAATAACTGGACAGGGCCTCCAAATATTCAGAATTCCACCTGTTGCAGGCTGTGGACTGATTCTTTCACGAACATTGAACGTTGTTCTTCATGTGTCGCTGACTTATTGACGGCAGGCTTTCGACTCTGTATCTAACAATCAATTTTCTATCTTTAATTTGTACATTTCCGGTAATGAAAGGGAGACCTCGAACTCGTCCCACCTGTTCCTAGTAGTATGAAGAGATGAGTAAATATAAGCACTCTAATCATTCACGTTACCACTGTTCTGCTGACACAATTTGTGGGTCGGTCAGTGTCATCTTCATTCACGGATTCTTAATCATCTTACGACCAAAACAAATGTGCTTCCCGAAATTTTGATGCAAAAGAAGAAAAATTCGCTACAATTATTAGAAGGTGGAGAAACCTATAGTTAAGTATATAGAATGATTGGTGGTTCTGGAAGGGTAGATTTCCACTCATAAATATATAATACTCTATTATCCTTCTCACTTATATTATATAAATATATAATAATCTATATATAATAGTCCACTATTACTATAAGTAAATGGAATCCTATGGAGAATTACCAAACCATCACTCAGTATGTCACATCAATTTATTGGTTATTCTTTATTATTTGAAAGTGGAGAAACCTACAACTAAGAGGAGTGGAATGATTTGTTGTCACATCAATTTATTGGTTATTTTCTATTATTTGAAGGTGGAAAA
>CBVK0100635094.1:0-11448 GCA_900067695.1 Picea abies | reverse complement strand
TAATCCTTCTTTGCTAGTGTTCTTATAAGTTTCATTTTTCACAAGAGTCTTAACAACATAAGTCTCACTACTGCACCCCTTTTGAGTGAATTAGGCCTTAAAAAGAACACTAATTAAAATTAATTAGACTTTATGTTTGTAGGGTCAATCAACTAATCTAGGCTAGAGACTTGAATTAGGTTGGAGAGGAAACTCTTCAAGGCTTATAAACAAACATTGGAGTAAGAGCTAAGGAGTGCAAAAATTCCAGTAAATGTGAAAGTTATCTGGGAACCCCCTCTAACACAGGGGCTAAACACGAGTTTGCGTAAGGAAAGGTATCAGAGATAACCCCTCCAAATCCAAACAAAGTATAGTGGGGAACACATAATGAGGACTTGTCGTGGGATACTATCGGTTGCATTTTCTTGTGGAGCTTCGTGGACCTTGAATCTGTTCAGGATCCTCAGTTATCTTTCGGACCACTTCATTTCGATACCCTCGATAGGTTTCGGGCCTGTTACCTTGCTCATTGCGGTCCACTTGACTATCGACTGTACCCGCCTGGTGACTATTTGCGAGTTGGCAACTTAGTTTCCTTTATTCTAGGGAATTACATAGGTGACTGCGAGGGTATACCGTGGTACCTAGACAGACATTGGGCCACGCTTTGCAGAGTATACTCGGAGGGTGCTTCTGTGTTCGAGTTGCACTTGCACCGATAAGTTGCTCTAGTATTGGCTGGCGTAACTGTTCTTCCTACTAGTTAGTCGTTTGCTTGATTTTCCTTTAGGAAATTTTAGTGTGTGCTCTGTGCTCCTTAGTTTTCCATAGTGAGTTAGTCATTCATTTATTTGGGTCTCTAACCTAGGTTGGTAGACCTTCCACTCTGCTAGTTGTGAGGAATTTTAAATCTTCCACTTAGAAACGTGGAGCCGCCTCTTTATAGGCATTGTTTTGATAACACTGGTTTGTTAGAGTCAGTGTGTGAGACTTTTACGGACTTGAACGATCCTGAGAGGGGAGAACTTGTGCATAAGATATTCATGGCTAAATTTCTCGATGATACCAACCAAGGAACCCCTTCTCAAGGGGATTCTTGTGCTTTTCCTTTCTTTGGAAACGTTGTTTTCCCTTTGATGGCCACTTTGTACATTTCTAGGTTGAATGTGGGACTACCGGTCTGGTTGGGTACCATTCCAAATGTCCTGAATGCTCTTGATGCTTCTGAGTTAAGCACTTTATGTCATGAGCACCATGTTGATGTTCTTTCGTCAACAAAGTATTCTCCTCCTTCTTCTCCCACCTCTGGTGAAAGTACAATTACTAGTAACCGGAAGTCTAAACAAAGTAGAAAGAGGAAGAATAGGAAGAAGAAATCACCAACCTTTATGAGTCATGTTGGAGATAGGTCATCAACCTCTACAATTCATGTTGAAGACCAGCACCCAACATCTGCCAATCATGTTGGGGGCAAGCACCCAGCCTCTGCAAGTCATGTTGGGGGAAAAAGTCTAGTCACAACTATTCATACTGGCGATAGGTATGTAGCCTCTGCGAGTCATGTTATCAACTATTGGCATAGGGGAAGACCCGGGGTTAAACTCTAATGGCGCACCAAAAATAACTAAATACTGGCCCTTTCGGCAACACCTGTGAAGCAGATGCAGTCTCACCCAAAGTAGCTATAGGGGGTTGCAAGACATAGATGTCTACAACCAGAGGAAATGTAAAGTGGATCCAATACAATCAACAACACAACATATAGATATCATTTACTAGCTTAAACCTACTTCGCACAATATATCTTAGATCTAGCACAATACTATAATAACAGAGCAATCAGAAGACAAAGAACACAACATCAATCACTCACGAATAAGAGACAGATCTAGCACAATACTATAATAACAGAGCAATCAGAAGACAAAGAACACAACATCAATCACTCACGACACAAGATATATGTGGTTCACCCTCTCCCTAGGGATACATCCACAGAACTATGCTTTATAATATATTAAGTGAAAGCATATAGTTCTATCTGCACTCTTAGCTAGAAAATCTTCTCTCTTTCTCTCTTCTCTCTTCCTCCCTTCCCTACGCACCCAACTGTAGGGTTGATATTTACACCCAGCTGAATATATTACAATAAAGAATGCTCTCTTAGCACAATACTTCTCTCTCGGTAATAACAACAATCACTCATCATCACATCATCGAACCAACGATGACAATAGTAACAACAACAAAAACCCAGGTCCTCTTGAACTTTATTTATACATTACAATAGCTCACCGATAACCTTAGGGTGAAACCTAAGTGATAAAACCCTAGATACAAAAACCCTAGGTGTCTAAAATGAAACCTAAGTGATAAAACCCTAGATACAAAAACCCTAGGTGTCTAAAACCCTAGGTCAACTTGAATTGCATTTTCAGGGCTTCACCAACCTATCTTTCCTTCTTTCTCCCGCGGTGCTCTTGAAGCATCTATCGGTATCTTTTTCCGCTTTTTGAGTTGTCCACAATATGTCTTCCTTACTGATATGTCATCCTCGATCTCCTCGTCCAACGAATTTCTTTCTCTTACTTCTCTCCATCTTTTCTGCTCTTCTGCTCACTTTGACCCAGTATCAGTCACTAGTCTTCCGCGCAGTTCGTATTTTGTCTTTTCTACCTTAATCTACACTTTCTTCTAGAACCAAGGGTCACTATTAACCAATCACCAACCTTTTCAAGTTATGTTGGATATGTGAAACCAACCACTACAAGTCATGCTGGGGGCACGAGTCTCATCAATGCGAGTCATACGAGTGATATGTCAACAATATTTGCGAGTCATGTTGAGGACAAGCAACCAACCACTGATATTCATGCTGGGGGCATTGATTCCGTTGAGAAACCTAGACAGATAGGACATAAGCCTAAGTTACCTTCTAATCTTTGCAAGGGAGATCACCTTACTCATTTATTCCCTGGCCTTCCAAAGGCATGAATATTGTGGTCCCTATCTGCAAGCTCTTCTGATTATGAGTCTTCTGAGATTTCCTCACAATCTATTCAACCTTTGGTTGATGAAGTGTTCATGCCGATGAAATATGTGGCTGATACCACTCTTCTTTTTGGGAGTGATGCACCTTTAGATCATGTTGTATGACAACCTATTCAACTAGTGGTTGAGGAAGTGATTGTGTTGATGAAATCTTTGGTTTATCCCACTCTTCTCTTGGAGAGTGTCGAGTCTACCAAAGTTGTCCCACCGATGCAATATTCGACTGATCCCACTCTTGTCTTGGAGAGTGTCGAGTCTACCAAAGTGGTTACATTGATGCAATATTCAACTAATCTCACTCTTCTCTTGGAGAGTGTTGAGTCTACCAAAGTGGTCACGCCAATGCAATATTTGGATGATCCCACTCTTTTGATGGGGAGTGATGTGTCTACCGACTATGTTTTTAGCATTTCCAGTTCAGTACTTTTAGAACAAGGGGGAATTCCGGTCACTTAGAGCACACCCCCTCCAAGTCCTAGGATGGCTTCCTTTGATTGGAATAACCTTGTTGAGCCTAGTGATGTGTCTACCGACTATGTTTTTAGCATTTCCAGTTCAGTACTTTTAGAACAAGGGGGAATTCCGGTCACTTAGAGCACACCCCCTCCAAGTCCTAGGATGGCTTCCTTTGATTGGAATAACCTTGTTGAGCCTCATATTCCTTCTTCTACACCCTTTCAAATAAGGGTTTAAGTTAATTAAAAACAAATTTACTGATGTATTGTGGATGAAGGAGCCTCCACCAGTATTTTATACTCCTCAGCTTGGCAAGCTTTGGGTTCTTCTGGGCTTGTGTCTTCTTTGCATGAGATGTTGGATTTTGATAGACACCCTAGTGAATATTTGGGGATTCTTCCTCAGTTTCCTATATCATTAGATGGGAATACTGTCCTTGTCGATGTTATAGTGTTGCAAGGCTTGTTAGATTTCAATATCCTTCTCGGGCGTGATTATGTATATGCTATGAATGTTGTGGTGTCTATGCTATTATGGGTGATGCATTTCCCTCACAATGGAACCATTGTCACTATCGACCAACTAGCATATGATAATCACCAACCCAATTCGATGTTAGTTCAGGATGTCCATTTATATGTTCCTAGTGTTCGTGTAGACTCTACCCCTCCACGATTTAGTTATGTGGTGTCTTATTGATTCAGGAGCATCGCTCCACCTCAGCAAATGAGCCATCACACCAACACACAGACAGACAATGGAGAAAGGGAGAGGCACTAACCCTCCCATTTAAAAAAAAAATTGAAATATGATTCAATACGAATTTTCGTGTTGAAAGGCTGTAAGAGCTAGGCCATGCCTTTGTACAGGTAGTGGATAGGGTTGCCTTAAATGGTCACCTATAGCAGGTCCAGATTATATTCAGTTCTGAACGCTCATTTATGGAATGTAGCCGTAGAGGTATGGTGCTGTAACTTAGACAATGATGACACTAAGGCGGTGAAGAGGATAGGCTTGTAGAGCCCTCATTTTGTAATTAGGAGACTTGAGAGAGAGATATCAGGTAGAGAGAGTCTTAGGAGACTTAGGAGGTAGAATAGTTCTGAGAGAGAGCTTGAGAGAACTAGGACTCTGTCCTAGTCCAATTTTTGTAGAAAATAAGTTTTTCCTGCATATCATGTGTTTGTGTATTTTCATGAATGAATGTTGTGGATGTGTGATAAGTTTCATTTGCAGTAGGAGATAGATTTATTTTATATTCATTGAGTTTTATAATATTTTTCTGCATTCTTTAGGTTGTGCAAGGAGTGCACAACAAAACATTTGAAGTTTTGTAGCCAGTGCAAAGAGTGCACATTTGAATTTTGCGGAATCAGAAAAGAACGTGCCAGAAGGGTGCACTAGAGTGATAAAAAAATTAAGAGGAACCTAAAGGATACTGAATACCTTAGAGGGGAGACTGTGCAGAAGAATCACAAAGAAGCGGAGTCACTAAGAACTCTGTACAACTCTACTAGGAGGGCATCGAGCGAGTGCAAGAGTGCACAAAAGGAACTATGTGTTGAGTTTGGGGAGAAACATAGTTACTGAACACTCTGTAAGGAGAAGCTCTGCAAAGTGTGCATCGAGCCAGAAGAACACCAGGAGGGCGAGAATAATTTCTTGTCAAGAAATCCTTCGGATTTGAGTTTAACGAAATCCTAGAAGTGTAAAGAGTGTGTGGGAGATCATAATCTTCAAGGAGATCAAGCTCAAAAGGGATAACGCAAGGAATGTGTGAGTGATGGACTTATTCTAAGTCCAAAATCTTAGAAGAGATAACACTTGCAAGAGTGTAAGTGAGAAACAAGATAGTCGGGTTTGCAAGAGAAAGTTCAAAGGCTAAAACCTTTGAATGCGGACTAAATCTTCAAAAGACAAAAGAAGTCAAAAGATCAGGAGGAGAAGAGACAACAACCATAAGATTTGGTTGTAAGGAGGAGTCTAGACCATTAGATAAATGTACAACAAACAAAGGAAGCACAAAGAAGAAGAACAAATCTCTAGCATTGGATCTGAGTGTAGAGGGTTGATAGTCGTCTGATCAAGGTGAAGTGCAAGGGTTTTAACCCTTGTGTACACAGGGAGACTAGTCAAAGCTTGAGGATTGAGATTGCTGAAGGTTAAAGAGCTGGAGAGCTGAAGTATAATCTCAACCATTCGATCAGTCGAAGGAGATCTGAGCTATTAGATCATCCGAAGGAAATCTCGAGCGTTGTATCAGCCAAGAGAAACTGGACCATCAGATATTGTGAGTTCAGGAGGAGGCAAGTTTGAGACTTGAAACTCCCGAAGAACGAATAGCCAAAGAGTCGAGAGATGTCAATCTGTGAGGGGACACTTTTCAACAGATCACGAACTTTAGGAAAACTATATTGAACCTCTAAGTTGATATTTGAGATTCGCGAAGCCCGAAGAGATGAAGCAGATCCAAGCCATCAGATCACCCGAAGTGAATCTGAGCCATCGGACCAGGAGAGGAGACATGGTGAAGATATGAGCACTCCAGGTAAAGTTCTAGAGCGATTTATAGCCATCAGATGCAGGGGAGATGTGGAGAAAATCAATGTACTTCGGGTAAAGTCCCAAAGTAAACCTTAGCCATTGATTCGAAGAGGACACGCGTCAGTGGATTATAGCCTCTAGATAGAATTCATTGGAGGAAGGCGAGGTTTGACATTTGAGATTTTTGAAGCTCAGAAATCCAAAACGACGAGAGTCATCGATGTGAAGGTGGACACATGGAAATAGATATAGAACTCTGGAATAAAAGCGAAGGAGGAAAAGGTTTGAAAATCCAGAGAAGATTTCGATCGTCGATCGAGGAGGGAATCATAGGACCATTGATTTGGTTGAAGAGACCAAAGTCCCAAAGAGGGAGTACAACCATTGATTGGGGAGGATACGTGTCATTAGATATTACACTCTAGAATATAACCAGTCAATAGTGGCGAGGATTTGAGAACTGAAAGTCCCAAAGGCCAAACTCGCAGAGGAGATCCTAACTGTAGGTTCAAGGAGACAGCTGGAAACAGATCGTTAACTCCAGAAGATTGGAGTACGAAGAGTAGTGAGGTTTGAGATTTCAAATGCCTGAAGCCTGAAATCATGAAGATGATCTCTACCATTGATTGAGAAGGGGTAGGTCTAGTCTGTAGATGTGAAAGGCATAGATCTGAGCCATCGGTTCAGACAAGATCATCAAGATCGCGAGATCAATGATCCCGTAGCATATCGGAGACAGGAGTTGCGTAGACTTTAAAGGTCATAGCCCGAGGAAACATGTGAAGAAAGGGGATTTGATAGCATTCGTGGATTGTGGGGCCATGACATGCTCAAGGAAAATTAATGTATGAGCGGGCCGTAATTAGAACCATGGTATTCGTAAATGGATACGTGGCAACACGAGGAGGATTGTGGGATGAAAAGTGGGTTGGTTTGAAACCACTCTTGTCGCACCCACAATCGTGCATTAGCACAAGGACATGACCCAGGGTTGTATGAAGGAGGGACTAACACCTGAACTAGTGTTTTGGGAGCGCTCAGAAATGAGTCCGTGGGTCCAACAGACCTGAACACAGAAGGAAAAAGGGACCTGTGTATATTTGATTTGGGTTCAAAGAGGAACCCGAGGAGTCGATTCGACTCTGTAGTTAGAAAGATCCTAGACTGGGAGGTCGTAGAACCCTAGGAGGGTAGGGGGTTGCATCACTTATCCTTAGTGTTCAATTGCTCCTCAGAAAGAACTCGTTCACTCATGTTTTACTTCTTGAGACTTGGTCTCAACAATTGATCTATTGGTTTATCCAATGGGGGCATGGGAGCCCTTACTTCCCCCTATTGGTCCAAGTGATTTCACATTTCCTTTTGAGTCTGATCTCAATGTTTGTAGATCCTCAAGCCTTTGTTCTTGTGATTCTTCATTGATAGAATTTGTCAGTCCTGGCCATAACCTCCATCGTCAGATGGAATATGGTTAGTTTGATTCTCCTTTTGGGACTGTTAACCCTCCTCATTTGTGTGATTTCTCAGATATTGAATTGCCTTCGGATAAGGTTATCCTTGAAGAAATGACTATGGTTTCTATACCGTGGAAATACTTACACCATGGTTTGTGTTTTCTTTCCTTTTGGGAGACTTTCCATGTTGACTACCGAAGAGACTCTTGGTTAGAGCCTAGCAGTGGGCTCTACTTGAACTAGTACTATGCATGAGATGTAAGGATGTGCAGTGCCTTGTACCATATTGTATAGTCCAAGTTTTTTGTTTTCAAGTTTTGTATTCAGTAACACATCTTATTTTTTGGAGCTTTTATCTATATTGGATTTATTAACTTCTAGATGAGTGTTATTGGCCTTATATGCAGGATCTTGGAGACATTTTTTCTTTGAAATTTGTTAGTCATATTGATCCATTGTGACAGGTATTGACCTCGAAACTGGCATATAGGTTAGATTTTTCCCTACTTGCATTTTTTCATTATCCATTTCCTGTTTCATTTAGCCTTAGGATTGACCCCATTGAATTGTGACACTAACCTTCCTTGTTGATAAGTGTGTCATACTTTATGTGGTAGAGCCTTCCTTCCATGGGAATCCTAGTTAGAGCCTTGTTTTCCATTTGGTTCCCATGTTGAAGTGCTTCATAGGCACGAGAGTCCTTTTAGTCCCTCCATGACTTTACAATGAAGCCTCATTCTTCTTCCTAGTCATCATTCTTGGCTTGTACCCGAAGGACTCCCTAAGAGCATGGTTTGTTGTCTTTCAAGCTCAATTAAACTTTGAAATCAACATCTAATAAGAATTTATTTATTATTTTCGGTATTTTTCAAATTACTTAAGAAAAGAAGCCCCCTGGAGTCTTCTTTAAGCCCTTTTCAAACTCTTTAAAATTGAAAATATTGTCGAGTGATCTTGTTGCCCTTCATGCTTGCCAAAATAAAATTTGAAGGCACATATGTCTGGTGGTAGTTTAGCCCTTTTTTGGTACGGACAGTTAATTCACGAATAAAGGTATTCCCTAGGAACTTCGATTCACTAGGAGAGTATTCTCAGGTGTAAGTTTAACCCTTTTTCGGGCCCAAGGGACTAAATTTTTGAAAAACATACATTTTCCTTGGTTTTGGTTTATCTCTTTTTCGGGCCTTGGAGATTATTTACGAAAAATGAACCCCCTTGGAGTCCATAGTTAAGCTCTTTTCAGACTCCCTAAATATGAAAAGATTGTCGAGTGACCTTGTTCCTTTCACACTCGTTAATTGGTTAAGAAAGAACATCTATTTGGCATAAGTTTAACCCTTTTTCTAACCAATATATTATCTAGGAAAAATGTATGCCTCTGGAGACTTGTCTCACCAAGAGAGTTCTCCTAAGTTATTTTTATACTTTTTCGGGTTAAGGAGACTAAAATTAGAAAAAAGCTATGAGTCCATAGTTAAGCTCTTTTCAAACTCCTTAAAATTGAAAAGATAGTTGAGTGATATTGTCTCTGTCACGCTTGTTAAAATGGTTTTGAAGAGAGCTCCTTTCAGTGTAAGTTTAACCCTTTTTCGAACCGACTGGACTAGTTACGAAAAAGGAACTCCCTAGAGTCTTTTTTTAGCATTTTTTCAGACTCTCTAAACGTGAAAAACTGCCGAGCTTACCTTCTCTGGGCTTGTAAAACTTCACATGGAAGGAGTCATGTTATGTCATATTTAATGACATCGCATGTATCATCCTTGTGTATTTGGCCTAATTCCAGCTTCATGTTGCTATTAAATGAACCTTCAAATAATTCCTTAAATGCAAGCCTTACAACACTTTTGTCCTTGAGATTTGACACCTTGACCCATGGAGGAATTTTCCTGAGTATCCTTATCCTGCACATTTCTCCTTACACTGAGAATCAATATGTTCCATGTGCTTGGAACTAGTTTTCGTTCCCATGACACTCATTCCTCCTTTGTAATGTAGAATTCTTTTATTCTTTTTCAAGCTCGTTAAAATATTTGAAAAAGACAAAAAAAATAAAATATTCCAAAAAGCAGGGATGAGATATACATTCTTTTTTCAGTAGCAATATACTTTCCCTTGGACAAAGCACATCCTTTCATTTTTTCTCCAAGCATTGGGATATAATATGACCTTAGGAAGTTGTTTTCGCTACATAGAGTTGTGTCCTCCTCTATTTGTCTACTCTTCCAAACATATGGAGACTTTGTAGTTCCTCTTGTATCACAAATTTATGTCAATATTATGCTACCTAAGTCTCATCATTTTGTCGTGATTTTTTCCAAGAGAATTTTTATCCAACCTAAGTCGACCATTCTGCACTTTATCTCTTGACTTTCGTGAGTCATCCATCCCATGACTCCAGTCAAGTTCGGATTTAAAATCGATGAAGTTATGTGCATGATGATGGAGATCCTCTAGTATTTCCCTGATGGCATGTCAAAGACCTTAGGGTAGTGGGTATTACACTCATATTGTACTCCTACCTAAGTTTTGAAGATATTGAAGTTGTTTCTTGAGCCACGAAGTCCTCATCTCCAACCGTAGGCATCAATGCTTCTTGAAGATACATATTATATTGTACTTGTATATATTCAAATGATTTTGAGATGTAGATTCGTTGTGTATTTCTCACGGCTACACTTTATATATACATTTATATGACATGGATTTGTAGTGTACTTTATTGGAAGCCATGCTTAGTTTATCCCGAGCATGGGTATGCCCGCCTCAGAGATATTATCATTGTTTTGTGGATGGAATGCTCTCGAACACTCGTCCTAGGCTCACTCAACTTCATGCTGTCCCACTCGTAAAGATATTGTAATGTATTTAGGCTATCAGTTGCTCTTATGACCTCACACATTAGGGGGAATATGTTATAGTCCAAAAATTCCCTACCTATGCTTACATGACATTGGCCTTTCCACTTACATGTTTTGCCAAAATATTGTTGAGGTTTCTTCTTAAAAAACTATTTTTTGGAAAGTATACATGCTCTACTGAACTAATATCCCGCATACACATGCGTTCTACATACTAGTTAGCATGTGTACATACATGAGCTTCATACTAGTTAGCCTGTGTTTACCTCCAAAATTTGCAAAGAATATAAAATTGCAAGGAATTCGATGGAGTTTATAGGCTATCGAGGGTTTCCCAATCATTTTACCCATTGTAGCTCACCCCCATACCAAATAACCATTTTTTTTTTCATATAAAAAGAGGCTTGGGGTCTCATTTACAACAACAAGTAAGAGAACAAGAAAACTCTGCCAAAATACCTTCCCCTTCTTAGCCCAAGTTTTGGATCCTATTCTGAGTTTTGGCCTCAACATTTCCCTCCATCACTTTCTCCTTATAAAACCCTTTCTCCTTTCCCAAGTGATAAGTTTTTGTGAGAATATTGCATGGGATTGATGCACTTGGAGCCATGATAGAGGAGCCCAAACCTAGTTTGCGGAGCGATTGTCGACGAAGGTTGTAATATTTTGATCTTAATATTAAATAAAATAGTTCATTCTTGTCCCAAAACATTATGTCTATATGCTTTTATTGATTTATTCATTTATGTCTATATTTGAAATTGAAAGTGATAAGTAGATATCATATATGTTGTAGCATTTTTTTCCTAATATTTTGTAGGTCAACTTTGGGAGGAGACTCGCAATCTAGGAAGCTACAAAAACGAAAGAGGTCTACACTAGACACAAGGACCAAAGCTACACCTATTGACCTTCTTTACTCTCTCTTCTGATTAAGTTTAGATAGTTTTGGGGTAGCTTAGGAATATAATTGTCTTTTAAGGGAAGTCAGTGCTCTTCCTGTATCTAGACCCAGTATATGGGGATTTTCCCCGCTAACACTATTCTCATGTATTAATGAGCACAAGAAAGAACAAAGACTAAGCTCGGTAACCTATTCTCAT
>CBVK0100635093.1:0-11448 GCA_900067695.1 Picea abies | reverse complement strand
ATAATGACATGATTAATCCGCAATGGGGATTTAATCCAATAATAATAAGAATGCTCTTCGCAGTTACATTATTTCAGCATTATGTTGTCTATTATTTTGTGACCTCTCCATAGTAATCAACCTATTCTGCAAGGCATTGATCTGATTGGCATGGTTTATTTCCATTTGTTTAATAAGTTGGGTCAACTCCTTAATTCCATCATTAGACGACTCTTGACCCTCAACCTTCTTCGTCTTTTCATCATTAACTTTTGAAGAAGATCCTCTTGTAAAACCCAAGATGTTAGACTTCCTAGCATCCTGCATGTTCTTATCAATTTTTATGGTTGTGGCTGCTTTCAAATTCTGAGGATCCTTATCCCTTAAGGCATACCTCATCTCCCCCTCAAAAGCCTCCATATAATATATCAAGACTGCAGCATCCGAGGGTTTTATGTCATCATGCAGACTCTTCACTAAACTATTAAACTTAGTGTTGAAATCTTCCACAGTTTCATTCTCTTTCTTATGGCTAGAAGTGAGGGCAGTTAACTGAAACCTATGTTCTTTCTGATCACCCCATCTCTTCCTAAATTCATCCAAAATTGAATCAAGGGTGCTAAACTTTATTGGATCAAAATCAGTAAACCATTCAGCAGCATCACCTTCTAGTGAATACACAAATAGGGTCATCTTTACATCTTCATTATGACCTCTACAATATCTCTCAACACACATCTGGAAGTTCAAGATGTGAGACTTTGCACTGATTGCATTGTTTCCCTGAAAGGTAGGTAACTTCTCTATGGCCTTCTCAGGGACTTGGTGTGGGGCACCTTGGATTGCTGCAAAATTCAAAGGCCTCAAAAACACACTCATGGTTGCGTTAGGAGTATTAGTGGATGTATAAACAGTTTGTTGATTATTAGTTTGGAACAAGAATTGGATGTCAGTGAGTGCTTCTTCTCCAAGACTTTCAAGTAGCCTCCTAGGAGCAAGGCGATTTATCCTCCTCCTATAAACTTTTTCGAGTTCAGGAAAAGAGTAAATCAATCCTTGTGCAACGCTCCTAGTAATATACCTGACAGATTTGTTCAATGGAGTCGCCACTTGGAAATGAATCACAGGAAATCAACCAATGCAAGTTCAAAGAATTTTAGGGACTAAAGTTTTTTATAGTTTAGTTTGAAAAGAATAAGTTAAGTCGTTTTGACCAAGAATAAATGACTTATCCCCGACAACGGCACCAAAGATGTTGTCGTCCTTATACACACTTGCAAATGTGAGCTAAGTCCTGCTCACTTAGTGTGTCCTCAGAGGCACAATTCCTAGGTTCAAATTCCACGTTGTCACTTTGACTTGAACCTCTTCCGTCTAGGCTAACTCCTAGGGAAGCCAAGGGGTGTAGACCCTAGTTACTAGATGAGATTTAGAGTTTAAATTTCTAGGAGTTGGTTTTAATTTGTTAAATGTTCAAGTGGAATCTAGCCTATGATATTAAGCAGCAATGCAGGGTGCACAATATAGGATGACAGTCAAAACCTTTTCCTAGGACAACTAAGACTAGTGCCTAAGATTGGGTAAGGGGTCAACTAGATTAAGAGGAGTTTAATTACAAAATAATTACAGGATTACAAATATTACAACAAGATAGATACAACTAGATACAAAGATACAGAAAGAATATCCAAGATATATAGAGTTAGACTAACTAGATACAATGGATACAAGATATACAATATACTAACAAGTTGCTCGAATGTGCAGGAAATGAAGATACTCAAGATAAGATAATCATCAACACATCAAGCCAAGCATGCTCACAATAGATCTTACTCTATTGGACTGCTTATCAATGCCACATAAGACGAAAATCACTCAAGAACCAGTCAAAAGAGTGCCTCCAAGTGGATGCGCAACTTCTTGAAGGATCACACCACGAATTATAGGAACAACAATAAATAGAAAGTGCATGAAAACGTAAAGCGTTCCAGATAAGAGATATAACCACCTAGATAATTAATCCACAATGCATAAAATGACTTGCATGTAAATATAGATATGAGATCAGTGTGCTTGCAAGCGTGATAATAAATTGTCGATAAGTTGTAGACCAAGGATTAAATTATGTGGTTAAATGAGAGTTGTTTTAATCCTATCTAAGTGTCAACCTAATACTTTCCTCCCCCAAATACCAAGTGATTGTTGGGTGCTCAAAAAGCTAGGCAACAAGGCCCACCCTAGCTCCACAGGTCAGTCCTAAGATCAAAGTACTCTCGGAAAGGACGTCGCGCACCACGAGACCGTCCCCAGCCTAGCACCTTCTGTTGCCTTCCTCCGACCTCGTTTTAAATGGCGAAGATGATTGGTAAAGGTGCCCTATTAAGTCTAATAAATTTTAAACTTATGAGCTAAGTATTGAAGTGCTTGAGTGCTTAAAGCTTGCTCAAAAATGATGCCAAATGTATTACTATGAATTTTAATTCCTGGAAAAGGGCCTAGGGGACCCAAAACCAAAATTGAGAGTTAAGTTCTTAGATGTGAGAATATCGCATGTAAACTGTAAAAAACTTAAAATAACTTGAAAAGCGATTACTTTTAAACCTTTAAGAAAACTGTGTTTGCATGCATGTGTGAAAAATAAGTACTTGAGAAATAAATGACTTGCTTGCAACGAAAAGTAAAGATTTAAATTAAGCCTCCACGGGCTCTAAGCTAGCATTTAGGTGTGAGGTCTACTCTAGAGAATTCTAACATTAAGCATCCATGTAGATATCCACAACTAAACTAGTTAATCTATGAAGTAAAAAACAGAAAATAAACTAAGTTAAAAACTTGGAAAGAAAAAACTAAAAAGAAAGAATGCAAACCACTTGGGTACACTCCTTTGGAGTTGCTTACATTGATTTAGAAAGAAGAGAAGAAGAGGATAGAGTTACCACTTCTGAAAAGATCTACTTGGAGGTGTGTTGTGGAAGAAATCGGACAACATACACCCTAAACCTGGCGAGAACCTGCAAAAATCAGCAAGCTATTGCTTGCTTATTTGTGCTGCAACACACTCAAACAAAGCTATGAAAATTCTTGTTTTTCAACAGAAACTTCCCACATGTAAAAACCAGAAAACTAAATTGATTATATTGACCTATCTAATGAGTTAGCATCCAAAATCTGAATATGAATGAAACATAAAGATAATCAGAAAGCTTTGAAGTTTTAGTGAGGGATGAGAGTGGATCCTTTCTTGGACCTATCCCAACAACTCTCTTTGAAATGACCTGCAAGCTTCAAATAAAATGTGAGGCAAAGTAGACAATGATTGCATGCACTAATAACATAACACAGTTTATATCATTAGTGAATCCAAAACATATAAGCTAGCAATTATACAATTACTAAGCCTAGCTAAGTAAACTAATTTATCCAACAATCTACTCACTAACACAATAATATTCAAAAAAACAAAGAGCAATATCACCTCATGCACAAGTGGAGCATCCAAACAAGTCTTGAAATCCCCGAGTCCTCCAAAGCTATTCATTTATTATCAAAGGAAGAGGTTGTAGCAACAAAGTTGCTCCAAGCTCTTCAAGAACAAATGGGTGAAGCAAGATGAACAATACTGAGAGAGAGAGATGAAAAGAATTTGGGTAGCATAACAATACTCAGAAGAATGGTGTTCAATGAGGGAGTGAGAGGTCTCATTTATAGAAATGAGAGGAAGAGAGACCCTTCATGGATCTTTGACAAATGTCAAAAATCCAAGCCAAAAGACCACTCAAGTGAAAAGGGCATGAGCTTTTAGGGTTGAGTGCGGAATGGCAAGTATGGTGAGTGGAGGAGTGAGTTGGCCATCAAGGAGAGGCATATTGGTTGAAGGAAAAGTGCATGACTAGCTTTGAAAGCTAGTTACCAACTTTCAAGAGATGTTTCCACTTTCATGGAGAGTGATGGCACACTTCCAAGGGAAAGTCGTGAGCTTTAAAGTGGAGTGTGGTTGGAGTGTGTTTAACACACTCTAAAGGTGACGTGGGAGCTAAAGGAGGGGTGCACCTCATGAGGAGGGGCCCATAACCCATTATTAAATGAGTTTCCAATTCCCACTTGTGAGAGGGGCGTGTTCCCCAAGAGAGGGCGCAAATCCCAAGGGTGATTTAATTAAAGAGTGAGTTATGAGGTGGGTAATGGTTAGGAAGTGGGGTTGGGTAGGTTAGGGAGTCTCTCTAAACCATTTGTCACCTCTACTTTACCTCATTTGATCATTTATTACAAAATTGACATTTTCCCATGTCTTGGGTTTAGCACTTAAAATTGTTTTTATCTTACTAAGACTCCTAAGTGGACAAAACCCTAGCAAAACTTGTCCGACTAAGTTGAAACTTGATCTAAGGGTGTAGGGGGTCTCATTCCATTTCTTTTGAGTACAAATACCCCTATCAAAAGCCTAGTGACCAAGCTTTTACAATTTTTCATTAGAATTAATTAATTAATTAATTAAAATCCCAACCTCAGGAAATTTTAATTAATTAAAAAAAACTTATCTAGACTCTACTAAAAATCACGAAACTTTTTCTATTGTCTTACATGGTCATTTACATCATTCCTAAACACTAGCTACCAGAGGATGACTTCATTAGAACGCTTTTCACCACTTTGGAGGATTTATTGCTAGTGGGAGTGAAAAACTCAAGGAAAATTAATAAGGCTGGTTAGGCCAGATTAAGATCCCGAGGATAAAAAACACTCAATGAAAGGAACTCTCCTAATGAAGAAATCCTAAGGTAACTAACCTAACTATGATCCATGCAGACCTATTACATTATTTACCCATGCAAAGGTGCGGAAATCTCATTTACAAAAATTTGTGCTAGAGCAAAAATTGCCATGTAGAACCAAAAAGTCTCTGACTTGTTTGCATCTGATGATGCATATCTTCATGGTACATGGAGTTGACCCCCTAGTTGAATAGGCGGTCAACAACGGCTGGGCTAGGCTAGCACTTTTAGGTTTTGTTGGGCTTATGACTACCAATAAATAAGCCTTTAAATATGATGGCTTCTTCAAGAAATTCTCAGAAACATGATTCAGAAATTTTCTACAGAATTTTGATGAAACCCTAGAAACCCTTAGGGTCAATTTTGAAAAATGCCTGGAATTTAGTTCTGAAACTTGTTGGAGGTACGCTGAAGGAGGTCGTACCCTTCTAAGTCTTTTTCAGCCCAAGCGTCCAAGTTTGAGTGGTGAAACTTCTCTGAAAAAGGAGGTCGTACGAATTTTCTGGAAACCCTAGGAGGGTCGTACGGTTTCTGCAAATGAGAAAGTAGAGGATCTGGAGAAGGCTTGTGCAATGGGATCCTCAAGACCTATGCTCTGATACCATGTTGATTTTTCATAAGCTAGGTTAATCATGTAGTTCATTTAATTTCATCATGTCTAAACCATAAACAAGAATGTTGCAGCAACCAAGATCACAAGAAGAAACACCATGCACAAGAACACAAGATATATCCTCGGAAACCCTTCTCAAACAAGGGAGAAAAACCCAGTCAAATCCTTTGCTATATTCTTCAAGAGAAAGACCTTTCACCACCAAGAATGACTTCGCACACAAGAGGGTGCTTAAGCCCTAGAAGACTAGCGCCCAAGAGAGGTGCGCACCTTTGCCAAAGAGAAGTACTTGCTGAAATTTCCAAAACATATGAGAAGGATATGATTCTACAATGGAGAATCATCTCCTACTTATATTAGACTTTGACTAATTAACAAAGGCGTCTATTGGCACATCAGGGCCGACCTCTCTAAGTCAAATATACTTTATCATTATATTTATTATTATAATTAATATTCACATTATTAATTATCTTCTTTATATTAATCATATTAACATAAGGTCGACCTGTACCCTTTACATAATAACTAGGGTTACAGGTAGGTCTGACTCTTGAACAATATATAGCAAAGGATCTGATACACCCACTAGTGTTCATCCACTAGGGGCACATCCATAGGGATGCCATAGCTCTGTTTCACTACATTACACAGATGAACCAGGTCTTCACATGTTCACCTGTGCTCGTCCACAGGCACGTCCACTCTACAGATTTGCTTTCCCACTGCCACCACAACAAGAGAATCATCTGGAGTCTTCTCGTCAACTCTGCTGCTCAAAGGAGGCCATCACATCGTCTTCATTTATGTTCACATGATGATGTGCCCAGCTCTTTTGGGATTTTCCACATTCACCTTGTGCTCAGCCACAAGCACGTCCTAACTCAACAGATCGTTTTTCCACCGAATGATCATCTGGAGTTCTTCTCTCTCACGTCATGGAGGAGGCCATTTCTACATTCCTAGCCCTGTCCCAAGCTGGAACCACGAACCCTTCTTAGGGGCTTTCTCTCAGGTTTGTAAGTTGAGAGTAAGACTTCACATAGCTTCTATATTCCACATCTCACAGGTTTGTAAGCTGGAGGATGTCTCCTATAGTTGCATTCATCAACAAGGAATAACTTCAGTAACCACTCACACAACCATATCAAAGATCAACACACCGATATTTTGACGTGGTAAAACCCCTACAGGGAAACATCCATAGCCCCAACCAACATGGCCACTTGGAGCAATTTATTAATGCAAAATAAAAAAAAATACAGAGAGATTTACAAGAGATTTTATCACAATCGATCATCGACAAATGACCCTCCATGCTCTTTAAATAGAGATCATGGACCAATCGGGTGTTAAGCCACGGATCAATGTAGTTGTTAAGATCGAGGAGAATATGAACCGTAGGATAACTCTATGTCGGGAACATATCGTGACCGTCATATTTCCTAACTACAAATGCATACTAAATAAACACACTTTTACCTAACGAGACAATAGATCAAGTTGATCTTAACTAACTCCTAAATATCTAAATATCCTAACATTCGACATACCACCTCTCTCTGAATGATCTCATACTATTTTCCTTTCAAATCTTCAAAATGAAACACTAATATGGAATTTTCACATTCACATCTTTTCATACCAATGGAGTCACTAGATGAGAATGTTGTACCTTCAAACCAATATTCTCATCACATCATTGTAACCATGTCTATTGAATTCGGGGACTTTGTCTCGAGCAACAATTACATTTTGTTACCTCGTAGATCCACACAAAAGATAAGTCCAATCATCCAAGTACAAATCCTAAAAGAACTGTTGGAAGTTCTACCCATTGTCACCTCTATAGAACCTCCCTTCACTTTAGATTGTCTCTTCTCCAGTAGAAAGGGGGATTCCCTAATAAGACTACAAATATGTCCTTCATAAAGTTGCTAATAAAATCAGTTAGAATGTAGATTATGATTTCATTTTTTAGATAAAAGAGTAAAAAGACAAGTAAGATTAAGTGTGTTGTCCTTTGGGTAAATCAAGTCACAACATTAGTAGAAGAAGTTCAAAATATAAGGAAGAAATCAACGAGCAATGTAGTACATCAATATTGTTAATTAAATCAACCATATTAACACATAAATCAACATGAAAAGCTTATAAAAAGACCATTTCATTTCTAGCTCAATATCTACCAATATAATGTGCAACCATCAAAGTATTAATAGCAACAACCACCTTCAAATTAGTATAAAAAACAACCACTTTCCCTTCATATACCAATTTAATTACATCCAAGGGTTGTAGGGCTATAAAGCATTTACAAAACCATTAGAGAAATTGACGTAAAAAATGGGTAAAAGTTGCTATCAACTTTAAAATAATCAATATGATTCAAAATGATGATGTCAACCATAAGGATAAATAGTCTTGGGAGGGCAAGAAAGAAAACTATTTTTTTAATCGTATGTTTGACTTATCTCCTTATAGGTTTACTCAAATTTCAAGTGTAGGCACTCATTGGATGCAGAATTATTTTGCATCCAATGAGTGCCTACACTGGAATTTGAGTAAACCTATAGAGACAAGTCGAAAATATGATAACAAAATAGTTTATTTCTTTCCCCTTGAAAATCCATAACTCTTATTTTATTATTTAAACTATTATTTTATTATTTTCCTTACGAGACCCATTTTAGACCTCAAAATTTCTCTAATGCCCTTGTTTACACATCCAAACAACCCACTAAAAATGTGCAACATATATGAAATATCGAAGTTATACAGCAGAAATCAAGGCAGTAGCCCAAGCATCAACATGATCAACCATCCCAATAGAATTGAACCTTCACTCACCAAGAGTTTTTTCTCCCTTTAACCTAAAAATGACATTGTCCTTGGCCTTCTAAGAGAATTTCTCCACTTGAACTTCTGATTTGCGAGTGAAAAGTGCTTCTCCTCTTATAGCCTTTTTTCTTCAACTAATTTTATAATTAAATATTATTTAGAAAAGTGTAGAGAGCCTTAAATTCTTCTTTTCTCCAAGAAATATTAATAAAAAATTATGAGAAGGGTCTAGAAATGCCACTTGTCCTCTTTAGTATGAACAAACTATTGAAGATACTTTCCTTCTTGTATAAACGGGATACTTTAGAGCCTTCTAGGTTGAGCACTCCCTTTTAGAACAACTCCTTAACTACCCACATAAAATAATAATAAATGCCAAGTCAAAGAGGGTGTTTTTCAAGGTAGGGAAGTACTCCTTAGGATAATAAAAGAATGCCATGCATCTTCATTAGAGATAGGGTGTTCCTTCAAAACCTCTTGTTGACCGCCTATTCAACTAGGGGATCAACTACATGTGCCATGAAGAGATGCATCAACAGATGCTAATATGTCGAAGACAGTTTGGTTCTACTGGGCAATTTATGCCTCCAGCACTTCTTTTTGTAAACGAAATTTCCGCACCCCTTCGTGGGTTAATAATGTAATAGGTCTGCATGGCTCATAGTTAGGTCAGTTACCTTGGGATTTCTTCATTAGGGGAGTTCCTTTCATCGAGGGTTTTTTATCCTCAAGTTATTAATCTGGCTTTTCAGCCTTATTAATTTCCCTTGAGTTTTCCCTCCCACCAGCAATAATTCCTCCAAAGTGGTGAAAGGCATCCTAATGGGGTTATCCTCTGGTAGCTAGTATTTAGGAATGATGTAAATGACCATGTATGACATCTTAAAAAGTTTCGCGGAATTCCGTCAAGTCTAGATAGGTTTTTTTAATTAATTAATTTTTAGTTAAATTTTCCTAAGTTTGGGAGTTTAATTATTTAATTAATTTTAAACAAATATTGTAAAAATTGGGTCTTTGGGCTTTTGATAGGGGTATTTGTGCTCAAAAGAAATGGAAAGACACCCTCTACAACCTTGGACCAAGTTTCAGTTCAGTCAGACAACTTTTGCTAGGTGTTTGTCCACCAAGAGTCTCAATTAGTCAAAACAACAATTTTAATTGCTAAATCATGACATAGAAAAAATGTCATTTTTGTAATTTTGAGCAAATGGGGTAAAGTAATGATGGAAAAGTGTGAAAGAGATTTTTCCTAACCTTTCCTAACCTTTTCCAACCCTCACATCACCCCCTCACCTAGCCATTAAGCAAAAACGTCACTTTTCAAGCAAAAACGTCACTTTTCATAGAGTGGTGTGCCTCCCTTCTAGAAAGTCTCCAAAAAGTGAAAAATAATTTAAAAAAAATGATCGGAGACTTATTATATCCCTTGGTGTGTCTCCCTAGACCCTACAACTCATCATTTCATTTATCAAAGCCTTGTCAACTCACTCCAACTCACTTCCACTTCATCCATCCATGCCAAAACCCTAAAAGTGTTTTTTCTTTGATGTGTGACACTTGTAACTCATCCAAGAGGGGTAGCTTTGCCTTCCCAAGTATAAATAGAACCCCTCTCTCACTCATTTAACACCATATCTTGAGCTATTGTTATGCTACATGATTTTCCCCCCATCTCTCTCTCTCTTGGTTCATTGTGTTTCATTTCCATTTTTCTCTTAAGAGTGTTGGAGCAACTTGTTGCGACAAAACTCTCCTCTTGAGTAATAGAAAGGCTTTGGAGGATTTTGAAGAAACAAAGAGTTTTCTTGTTGCTTCTTGCTACTATTGAGGTAATATTGTTCTATTTCTCTCTCTCATTCTTGCTTCAAGTTTTATGGATCTAGAGTAGAAGTTTCAAGCAAAGTATTTGGTTTGGATAGATCTTGTGGTAGTATTATCATAGATCTAGTGAAGTGTTTAGTTGGGTATTTCAAAGTAGTTTGTTTTACCATCTAGATCTACCCACATTCTATCTATTTTTGTAGCTTCTCTCTCACATTTTGCAGGTTTACCTCTAAGGTTTTATTGGGCTAGCCTCAAGGAAGAGTCTACTCTTAAAACCCCCTTAAACTCCATTGTTTTTCAGATCTGGTTTCTTTACTCATTCCTTATATATTTCAACTTGTTAACAATCATAGATAGGTTACAAAAATACTTTTTTACTTGGAATTTTTATGTGAAAATTTTTTGCCCTAAAAACAGAGATTTTTCATTACTTTTCTTGTTGTGTGCAGCATTTCTAGCAAGCAATAGCTTGCTAGTTTTTGCAGGTTCTCATCAGGTCAAAGGGTTTTGCAGCCCACTTTTGGTCACACAACACTCCCAAAGGTCTCTCCTTTGGGTTGGTAAAAAATCTCACCTGTCTCTTTCATTTTTCTAGCATTTCTAAAGTCTTATTCTTGCTTCCAAACCTTCTTTGGCACAACAAAGGTAGGCTTGCCTCCACCTTGTGCCATCGTGAGTGGTTTCTTTCTTGCTTCTCTTTTCAAGTCATTTTCTTCATAATTGTCTACCCCTTGGGTGAGACATCCCCAAAATCGTAAGGCTAGTAATGTGTTGATAATGTGCTTATGCTTAATGGTTAAAATCTTTTAGAAGTAGATCTCACATTCATATAACTAGTCTTAGCTTAAGCCCATGGAGGCATAAATTCACTCACATGCTTTAAATCTTGCAAGTTTCATTTTAACATCTATCTTAATGCAAGTCATACATGGGTAAATGATAAAAGTTTAAATCTTCTCATTGGCAAGTTGTTATTGTCCTTTTCAAAGCACTATTTTCTTTCAAGCTTGCAAACATTCTTGGTTAAGTAAGTGGTGTTGGAATAACTTGATCTTTTCAGCAATTCATTATATATGCTATATGTGTTTACATGCTTCATTCTTAAAATTCTAAACACATCTTTTTGGTTGATTAAAGTTTCGGTTTTGGCACCTTTTCACTAATTTTGGACAACTAAAAGTCACCTAAACACTCTAAAACGCACTAAAATACTTAGCCCATAGGTATATCAACTTATTAGACATAATAGGGCACCTTAATTCACCATCTTCGCCATCTAAAACGGGACTTGAGGAAGGCAACGAAAGGTGCTAGGCCGAGGACGGTCTCACGGTGTGCGGCATCCTTTCCAGGAGTACTCGGGGCCTTTAGGGTTGACCTGTGAAGCTAGGGTAGGCCTCGTTGCCTCACTTCTTG
>CBVK0100635092.1:0-11448 GCA_900067695.1 Picea abies | reverse complement strand
GCATGCAAACTCAACTAAAGCGGAGTCTAAAAATAGAATAAAGCTGTAACTTGGTAAAAGCAGAAAAGCCATAAAAGCTGCTAAAGTTTAACTGACTGTTAACTTCTAGTGAGTAATTACTGTTTCTAACACGACAAAGAATACCAGAAGCCCGACCTGCTCGCCACCACCGCCAAACATCTCCGCATATGGCAGGTACAGGATGACAACGATCGAGTTGATATGAAGAGCGTGTTGAACAATAACAAAAACTCAAGTTCCTACTGCAAGCCTCTCACTTCCTTTGACTGGAACGAATACAACCCGAAATGGATCATCACATGCAGCACAGACACGATCTACACAATCTGCAAAGCACGGACCTAGTTTTCATTATTCTGCGAAGCTCTTTATAGAATTTGTGTAGCTGACTAAATTATTATGTTATGTTGTTGTTATTGCCTTTAGGTTTTGGGTTTTGCTGGTAGAGCAAGAAACCAAATGAGGTGGATATTAGCTCGAGATTCAGGGTTTTATTGACAGATTGTAAGGTATCTTTCCACAGAGCCTTATAAAACACAAATTAAAATAGAGAATAGAAAAATTATTAACATATAATCATTTTTATTATTCAGCAAAAATTAAATTTATGAACAGCATGATAATAAATAAGATAACAACCACATAACACAACATATTCAGTAGCTTGATTATAACCACCTAACACAACATAATAATGAAAATACATACCTCTGACTGATGTTATTTCTTCAATCTCTGTCTGTCCTCGTTGCTACTCTGCCCAAAACCGAATCTTTCGTCTCCGCCAGCTAGGAACAAAGCCTATCCGGCTTCCTAGCTCCAAGATTCCATGAGGATTCTTGCCCCCCCGAGCCCAAAACTCCCAGCAACCGATGCACCCTTGTAACAGTCCACCCAAACTCCAAACCAGAAAAATACCCACCAGAAAATACAATCCCTATTCTCAAATAATGCTTCCTTCCCCAAATTTCCAAAAGTCATTCTCCCGAGTGCCTCTGCCCCCTCATATCCTCCTTCCCATTCACCACCTCCTCCCTTCATTCAATTCCACCCACCTTATCCCTCCATTTAATACCTTATCCCTCCATTCATTACCCTATCCCTCCATTCAATGTCTTATCCCTTTATACGTTAAGTTTTCTAATAAATAAATTAAAAATTATTAAGATTTTAATTTGTTACCCAAACCTTAAATGAGTTTATTAATTAATCAACATATATAAAGAATAAATAAATAAATAATTTTATTATTAAATAATCATTATTTAACTAATATACATTAGGACAGTTAATTATTTAATTAATTATACTTGATAAACCTTAAGTAATCATTTAACTAGGGTTGTTACATACACCCACCCTTCACGAAACTTCGTCCCAAAGTTAAAGTATTTTAAGATACAAGGGAAAAGAAACATAATTCACACATTTATAACAAATAACTGACATTATTAGTAAGTAAGCCAAAAAAATCATTCATACTAGTATACATGTGCAAGAAATGCATGTGTAGGTAGTACATACAAGTCTTGTTCATGTACTAATAATAATAACTATCATCTCTATAGTAATTTCCATATGCATCCAATCCATTCAACAAGACTATTCATTTTATAAAAGACAATAAATCAATCAAATGTTTGCGAAATCCTTTAATTACAATTATCTAGCTCAACAATGTTATTTAGACAATTTGTAGTTTAGTTACATAATTATGAATATTCATATATATCCATTTTATTTTCAGAAGGAAAAACAATAAATTCCACCATAAGACAAATCTTCATACACTCTCAACTATTTCTACTCATCCTTCCTCCCTAACTTACTTCCATCTTCCATTCCTATCATTCCTCAACTATATTGACCTAACCTCAAATAGAACCCGTAAGCGGAAGTGTCACTATCTTGACTAAGCTTCCCCAGCAGACAACTCACACATCTAGGGGAGCGTGAGTTAACACCGTCCTCTCATGACTCGAGGTTTTGGAAGACACACGGTGGGAAATGCCTCCACCCCTCCTAATCATAACTAGGGTCCACACTCTACAATGAAATATACAGTGGCACCGTGTTGCTGGGAGTTTTGTCATCATCTATTAAGTTTTGGGCAGTCTCACCACCTAAAATCCTGCATTGGTCCACATATCATAGCAATGCATCCAAACCAATATAATTTCACATACAAAGAATCATACCATATTGTTTCTCGGTTAGTGGTCACGACATCCACTTTCATTATCATTATCCCTTGGCTATTTCATAGCCCAATGACCTGCAGATTAGTCTGTAACACAAACTCATACGCATCTATGCATTATTATAATGTAGTTGCATATAACTAAACTCTCAATTTGGTATCCCCGTACCAACAATTTTAACATCGAGTTTTCAAGTTAGAAATAGATCTCATAATATACCATAATTCAATTAATGACACCCATTCATAAAATTATCATTTACAAAATAGATTGCATCATATCCAAAATCATTCTAATAGAATTTAAACCCTCATAGGATTCTCATTCACACCATATATTGCATCATATCCAACATCATCAATAACATTTTAAACATTCATAGAATTTACATTCACATACTAGATCACATCATATCCATCATCATCAATAATATTTAAACATTCCAAGAATTTACATTCACATAGTAGATCGCATCATATCCATCATCATCAATAACATTTAAACATTTATAAAGGTTCATATGTCTTAAAAGTTCAAATGTATTATTTAACAGTTTCACTTGTGAATAGAAAATAAAGGTGTGTAGACCTCAAGTAATCCTGGTTGTCTAAGTCAAAAGGTGGTGTACATACACCCAACCTTCGAGAAACATATTATTGAGATGGTCAAAAAAGTGAAGGATAATCTCGTTGTAGTGTCTCGACATCCTTCCAAGTCACAGATCCTAGACTATACTTGTCCCACTGGACCTTAACTTGGTCTACTAGACGATTCTTGAGTTGTCAGACTCTACGATTCAATATGCATAATGGTTCTACCATGAGGGTTCCCGCGTCCAATACCTGTAATTCCTTCCAATTTAGTTTATGTGATTCATTAGCAACATAATGACGTAGAACATATACATGAAAAACATTATGACTTTTATGCAAGTGGGGTGGCAATACGAGACGATAGGCAACGGGTCCAATTTTCTCTTGGATTCTGAACGGTCCTATGAATCGAGGTGAGAACTTTGTCCCCTTCCTGAACTATATGGTACTCTTATTAGGCCTAATATGAATGAAAACCTAGTCTCCCACTTTGTAACTTCGGTCGGTCCTATGTGCATCCTTATAACTTTTCTGCCTATCCTATGCTTCCTTTAGTCTTTTCCTGATCTGAATCACCTGTTCCTCCATATCTTGAATCAATTCTGGCCCAACTGTTACTCAGTCTTCTAATGTTTCCCAACTTAATGGTGTTCTGCATGGCCTTCCATACAGAGCTTCATAGGGTGGCATTCTGATGGAGCTATGAAAACTGTTATTGTAGGCGAACTCTACCAAAGATAGGTACTTCTCCCAATGGGTTTGATTATCCATGACATACATCTTGAGCATGTCTTCCATGACTTTATTTACTCTCTCGGTTTTCCCATCAATTTCAGGATGATAAGTTGTGCTTAAGTTCAACTAAGTCCCCAACGCTGACTGCAAACTTGTCCAAAACCTAGAAGTAAATCTTGAGTCCCTATCTAAAATGATCTTCTTAGGTATCTTGTGCAAATGGATGACCTCACTTACAAACATGCATGCCACATCAGTGACATCGTAAGTGCCTCTAGCCGGAATAAAATGAGCACTCTTAGTTAACTTATCAACTATCACAAGAATGACATTGCGTCTATGAGATGTGAGCGGCAACCCCACAACAAAATCCATAGAGATGACTTCTCACTTGGACATAGGAACATCATGTGGTTGTAGGAGGCTTGTCGGGTGATGGTGGTTGGCTTTCACTTGTTGAAACTCTAGGTATTTGGCAACGAAATGGACTACATCACGCTTCATTCCTACCCAGAAGAAAATCTTCCTCATGTCTGCATACATCTTCTTCACACCCGGATGCGTGCAATAAAGTGCTCTATGGGCTTCCATCAGTATGATGCTTCGAATATCCCCATCTTCAGGGATGTACATCCTTCCCCGATATCTCAATAGTCCATCTGCTTCTAGACTATATCCTTCATACGTTGGATTTAATTTCCTCCCACTCTGGAGGTTTGAAGTAACCTTTAAATACCAACTGTCTCCTTGGAGTTGCATCAACACACGTTCCCTCAAATTGACCTTTAAGGGTACCAAGGAGAAGACACGTGGTCTCCTACTCAAGGCATCTGCGACCACATTTTCCTTTCCCTTGATGTATGAAATACCAAAATCATACTCACTCATAAACTCACTCCATCGCCTTTGCCTAGCATTCAAATCCCTTTGAGTGAAGAGATGCTTTAAATTTTGATGGTTCGTTTGGAGCTCAAATTTTCGCCCCACAAGATAGTGCCTCCAAAGTTTCAAAGCTAGCATTACTGCTGCCAACTCTAAATCATGAGTAGCGTAAAGCTATTTGTGTTTCTTCAACTTCCTTGACGCGTAAGCTATCATTCCTCCATCCTACATTAGCACAGCCCCCAACCCTTGATTTGAGGCATTTGTGTAGACTGTGAAGTCCTTTTCCATATCTGGCACTCGTAGAATTGGTGCACTAGTTAGTAACCTCTTAAGCTCGATGAATGCACTATCACATTCTTCGATCCATTCATACCTAACCCCCTTGCACTGCAAAGTGGTGATGGGTTTTGCTATTTTAGAGAACCCTTCCACAAATCTCCGATAATAACCTGCTAGCCCCATGAATCTTCTTACCTCATGGGCGTTTTTTAGCACTGGCTATTCCATAATGGTTTTTACCTTTTCTGGGTCCATGGAGATTCCTTCACCAGAAATGATATGACCTAAATAGTGGTTCTCTTTCTGGAAGAAGGAACACTTCAACAACTTCCCATACAATTTGTTCTCTCTAAGGAAAGACAACACCATCCACAAGTGTTCCTCATGCTCTCTTTAATTTTTGGAATAGATGAGGATGTCATCTAGAAAGACTTGTATAAAACAGTCTAAGTACTTCTGGAATACTCTGTTCATGAAGCTCATGAATACAGTAGGCACATTGGTCAATCTGAAAGGTACTACGACAAACTCGTAATGCCCAAACCGAATTTGAAAGTCAGTTTTAGGAATATCACCTTCCTTAATCCTTAACTGGTGATACCTTGATCGCAAATCAATATTTGAGAATACTACTACTCCTTTCATCTGATCAAAGAGGTCATCTATTCATGGCATTGCATACGTATTTTTCATTGTAGCACGATTCAAGTCCCTATAATCTATACACAATTGTAAGGAACCATCCTTCTTCTTTACAAAGATTACTGGTGCACCCCAAGGTGAGACACTGGGCCTTATTATCCCTAAGTCGAGTAGCTCTTTCAACTGCATCTACAACTCACAAATTTCTGGCACTGTCATCCGATACAGAGTCTTGGAAATTGGTTTTGCACCAAGTTTTAGCTCAATAGTAAAATTAAGCTCCCTCTCAAGAGGTAACCCTGGTAACTCATTCAGAAAAACATCCTTAAATTCTGACAATACCGGGTACTGATCCAAGGAGGGTCCCTTCCTTTCATTCACCGCTTTCACTACATACAGTCGACACCCTTGCCTCACGCACCGCTTAGCCTTCATAGTTGAGATAAAGTGTAGAGACACCTGTCTCTGTACACCATGGATCTCTACTAGTCTTCCTTCATCATCGACACAAAGCACCCTTTTTGCGAAACAATCTACCAAAGCTCAATGAGCTTCTAACCAATCCATTCCAATGATTAGGTCATATGCCCCGAAAGCAGTGACGTATACCTTCAACTTGGTAGTACACACTCCCAGGTCTACTATACAATTATCGACACTAGGTCCTACCGCTTGTCTTTCCCCTGAAGCCATCTCGACTTGTTTAAAGTCATCATGCTCGTAGGCTTCCAACCCTCTATTTTCTAATGCAGATGGTGAAATGAAACTATATGTATCACTAGAATCAAATAAAATATTTACATTGATATGATTTAGCGTACCTTATGACTCCACCACCGTGGATTGATGTTCTGTGTGGCGATTATTAACCGCTGCATAAATCTGGTGGCTGCCACTTGCTCTTCCCATCAGGGCCTTTCCTTCTCTATGCACAAATCCTAATCGTAACTCTGGGTAGTCATGCTGGTAATGGGGTCTTCCGCACCCCGAATAGGTAAGACGGGATTGAGCCTGTGCACTTTTCTATGATTGTCTCTGAAATGAGATCCTTCCCCTGGAACCCTTGCCCCTACTAGTTGTCCCCTGAGATGGTTGTGGACCTGCCTATGTCATTGGTGATGAACGAGATGCTGCACTCGCTACCATTGAAATCCATGTGGCTATTGTCCTTGGTGTGATTTTATTACCATATGGAGGTGGCCTTGAGCCCCCTCCCTTGGGAAATGTCCTAGGGGCCTTCCTCACGAATCTAGGACGATGCGGAAAGGTCGGTTTCATACCTCGAGTTAAGTTCATGTGTTCCTCCGCATAACGCGCATTTTCCACAGCTTCTACTATTGAGGACGGTTTCCACATCCACACCATAGCCCTTATGTTAGGGTTTAACCCATAAACAAAGAGTTCTACCTGTCGTTGGTCATTATCCATGTATGAAATATATTTGACCAATTCCATAAACCTAATCTCATATTATTCTATGATTCGGTTTCCCTGTACTAGAGAATGAAATGCTCCCACCTATTGTTCCTCATAGTAAGCTAGCAGATATTTCCTTCGGAACCTCTCCTCGAAAATTTCCCAAGATACGGTGTCTAGGGTAAGATGTAGTTTCCTTTCCAGTTTGCCCTACCAGTTCAAGGCATTGTCTCTCAACTAAAAAATCACTATCTTTTCCTTTGAAGTGAATGCATAGTCTCTTAAGGCAAAACACCTTGTCATGCCTTCCAACCATGCCTCGACATGTTCACTCGCACGACCCCCGACAAACTCCAGAAGTTTGATCTTCTGCAGTTCTCTAGTGATGTCTTCAAGTGGAGGTCCTCCCCCTGAATCCCTTGACACTTCTGGATTACCCATTCCAGATGGTGGGGGATCCACTTCGATCCCTGTTGGTTGCCGCCCCTTTAAAGTCTCATTTATGGCCTCCAAAGAGCGCAGTATGAGAACTAGTTCAAGCGATGGTGGTGGCGGTGTTGGCAGTCCCTATGATGATGCCCCTTTGCCTCAATTTCCTCAAGTCCTAACCATCATTTATAATTTAATATGCATCAACCAAAGTTGTGAGGGTGAGTTCAAGGACATTTCACATTTGTGCAACTTAAATTAGAAAACAGGGTTAGGCGTAAGTTTTTTTTTTTTTACTTGTCTCTAAACAAATGTTACTCTCTTTAGGGGAGGTGGCTAAGTTAGGGTTAAAACGTCTAAGCTTGGTGTCACTACCTATGAAAACTATTGATTCCCTCTCCTCGTAACTATGCTAGCATCGCACCACACTCGTGAATTCCTCTAGCTTACTTTCCTAATGTGCATGAAACCCCCTCGTGCTTATCTTGGTCTAAGTCTTTAAACTTTTCATTTAAAGATAATTAATGTGATTTTCAATCTAATGTTGATTAATTATTAAGAACTAATGAGTTAATCACCTTAGTTTTAAACCTATACAAGTTTAAACCTAAATTTAAATCTATAAAAAAAAAATTATATAATTTAAATTAATTTAAAATATATATTTAAAATATAATTTTAAAATATCTCCACCATATCTCTTACATATTATTTTTTTATTTCAACTTAAAGATTTAAATTATTATTATATTTTCAATTAATTTAAATTATATTTAGATTTGAATATAAATTATTTTTAATTAGTTAAATTTGAATTTAAAAAATAAATAAAAATTAATTAATATTAAAATTATGTATATATATTTAAACAATAATAATAATAATAATAATTAAAAAAAAAATTAAAATTAAAAAAATTAAAAAATATTACATAAAATTAAAATAATAATAAAAAGAATTAAATTCCAGACGACATCGTGGGTCCTCGCATGAGGCCCACGTGCCCCCTCCCAAGGTCATCGCTACCCAAAACCCTATGCATACTCCCGGGCTCTCCATATTAACCCTAATTTCTCTTTGCCTCAATAGTTTCTTCTTGCAAGGTCCCTGGCTACATGGTCGGCCACCATGGTCGTTCCTTCTGCTCCTCCGTCGTGGTTCTTCTCAGCAGAAGCCAGCAGTGCATAGAGGCAGACAGGTCTGGCTAGGGTATCTTATTGCCAAGGGTTCTCATGATTTGGAGCTCTGGCGGCAGTTACCTATGGTATTATCTAAGCTGGGAGGAGGAGCAGCCATGGGACCAAACCCTTGCCTATACCTACGTTGGTTCTTCCATCTCCTTGCAACCCGTGGATGCGACCTGGGACTCAGAGAAAGACGCGCCTCGGCTACTGTGTGGGCATACGCTAATGACCATTAATTGTTGTGTCAGTATTTTCTTATGTTCTCTTTGGAGTTTTGAAAGGGTTCTGTGATTGTATTTGGCTTTGGTGACTTACATATTGGTTTGTGCTTTGTGGTTGCAGGTCATGTGGAGCTGGTGTTGGTTGCTAATCATCTTTAACTTGTAGCCATCCCTCGTGGGCTCCTTGCATGGTCATGGCATATCGCTTGGATAAAGGCCTGCAGCTCCTCCCTTGGCCTGCGGGCTCCTCCCCATGGCACTGTGTGGTGTGAACTACCTTGTGATGCATAGTGCACGAGCCTTGGCTCCTTGTGGAATCTCTCCTTGATGCATTGTGCACCTGCTATCCTCCTCGTGGGCTTCGCATTTGGCTTTGGTTTGGTTTTGGGCTTGTGGTGCTTTGGTTCCGCTTAGAGCACTCCACCCTAACGCCATGGCTCCTCTTCCATTGTTTTAGCATCAGGTCAGTGGGAACATTGGGCAACGAGGAGGTATCAGGTTTGAATCCTATTCCATGTTCACAAATACCTTTAGAATCCTGTCGATTCTAACAACAACATCGATTTCATGCAATTTCCTTTAAAATTTTAATGCAAAAAAAAAAAAAGTTATAATTTTTAAACGCAGGAATGTACTGTAGAAGTGGACAAAGCTTAGTCTATTTCTAAATAATTTACTTGTTGTTTTATGCTATGATCGATTTTAGTTTTGATTTCAGTTAGTAGGAGAATTTTTTATTTTTATTTTTTTTAGCACATGCTTGGCAAATTTTCTGTTAATTGAGATGAAATCTATCTCTCTCCTTTCTGTTTTTTTTTTTTTTAAATAGGTAGCATGCTCTCTATTTTTCCTTTAATTGGAAGAAATTTTACATGATATATCCACTTGTCACTCCCATAGGTCAATTCAGTTGACCTCATAGACATTTTAATAAAGTCTCTCTCTTTACATATAAGCGTGCTTACTATGGGTTATTTCCTGTCTGAGCAAGTTATTCAATATTTTTTTTTTGTCAATAGAAGGAAGTTTAGGTGATGTCCTTGTCAAATTATCTATAACCTGAGTAAATTATTCAATGTTCTATAATTTGATTAAATTATATCATTGTTCTGATGAGAAGATGCATCTGGGCCATGGAGAGCCCCCCCCTACTTTGTTAATGAGGTATGTGTCTCTTCATGTCAATAATTACTCCCAAACATGTAACTAATTAAATGTGCTAACTTGTGTAATGAAATAAAATATATGAGAGTTATCCTTTTTTTTTTTTTTTTTAATTAAGTTTTATCATGGTTGATGCAGGTTAAGATAGTACTGCCCAGATATGAGGGATTACGTTCTCTAACAAGAATCACCCTTCTAATCACCCAGAATGTGCCCAACTCATAGAAAAATGGGGTATTGAGGGACCCACGAATTTACTAAGGGTGTGGGAACACAGTGCACCAAAGAATCTTAGAGTGCCGAGTTCGACTCTCACGATGTACATCGAAGAAACTCTTTCCTTAAGCAAAGAGTTATCGACAATCTTTCGTTGATCAGATATGTGTAAATAATCATCCCCGCATTTGAATCTTTCTGAATAACACCATCCTCATTCTCATGTTCCTTTTCATGAACAAGCTTGTTCCATCTGTCCGAAAAATCGAATGGAAGAACAGATAACAACAAGCGCATAAACCCAGCAAAACCCCAGAAGAAGAAGGCCAGAGCTAGGGTTCAGACTGATATTTTGAAGAATTTCATGGTAAATGGCCTAGATTTTTCACAGTTTCACATTCGCAATTTGGGTGCATTTTCTTATAACTTCTTCTACGTTTCCAGAGACTTGTAAAGGCAATTTCCAACGTAGGTTGTTATGGTACCACTTAGGATTTCATTATATTATTACTCATTAACAATTTTTATTTTAGAAGAAAATTTTATTTTTAGAAGATTTCTATTTTAGAAGAAAAAACTATTTCTAAAAATATACAGTGGCTTCCTACCTACAGGTGAGGCCTCTTACAGGTTCTAAGGTGAACATGCCTCCTTCAAACTTACAACAGTTTCTAAGGTTTTATCGTTTATTTCTGGGTCAATTTTGAGTAGGTGGATAGACCCTTGGCCCCAGATTTTAAACTAGAGCTCTGATATCATGTGTAAGGTCTCTTCCCACAGAGCCTTATAAAACACAAGTTAAAATAGAGAATAGAGAAATGTCATCCTATACAATTTAATCATCAACATATAAACATTTATTATTCAGTAGAAATTAAATTTACGAACAACGTGATAATAAATCACATAACAACCACATAACACGGCATATTCAGTATCTTGATGTTAACCACCTAACACAGCGTAATCATAAAAATACATACCTCTGACTGATGCTATTTCTCCAATCTTCGCTTGTCCTCGTTGTTGCTCTGCCCAAACTCTACCCAAAACCAAATCTTTCTTCCCTACTAGCTAGGAACAGAGCCTATCTGGCTCCCTACCTCCAGGATTCTGTGAGGATTCCTGGCCCCTGAGCCCAAAACTCCTAGCAACCGATGCACCCCTATAACAGTCCACCCAAACTCCAAACCAGAAAAATACCCACCAGAAAATACAGTCCCTAATATCAAATAATGCTTCCTTCCCCCAAATTTCCAAAAGTCCTTCTCCCGAATGCCTCTGCCCCTTCATACGTTAAGTTTTCTAATAAATAAATTAAAAATTATTAAGATTTTAATTTGTTACCCAAACCTTAAATGATTTAATTAATTAATTAATCAACATATATAAACAATAAATAAATAAATAAATAATCATTATTTAACTAATATACATTAGGACAGTTGTGAGATCGGAAGAG
>CBVK0100635091.1:0-11448 GCA_900067695.1 Picea abies | reverse complement strand
TACCCCGACGAAGTTGTCTTGGCGCCATGCTTGCATTTACCCGCTGCCAGCAGACCTGTTCAGTATCCCGACTGGTTTACAAGCACTTCCCACAACTCTTATTAATAATTTTATTTTATTTTTCTTTTGAAGATATATAGCTGAGCGGGGTGACGCTAAAAATCTTGATATTTTAGCATATTTTAGACCTTATCAGAATTTTTTAGCACTATCCTTTATTCAGTTCCAGAGATGTTTTATTTACAAAACAACTTCCTATGATAGGGAGACATCTTTTGAGTCATTCCTTTACGGAAAAGGGATAGTGTAAAAAGATAATAGATGATCATGACAAACTTTGCTCAGAGATTGAAATCAGTAAACTTCTTTCAAACAACAAAAATTTTCCAACATAGATATCAGTTTCATAGATATATCATTGATGTTTGTACAAATCTTCAAAAGCTATTTCAGCAAAGAAATTTTCTATTGTCTTTGTCTGAATAGCTCAGTGTACAGGTATGTGTATGGTTCAAAAAACATAAACTGATAAATTCAAATCAAAATCGAAAACAGAAAGAAAAAGAAAGTGCAACAAAAATGAAATATTTACATAATATACAAGGGTAGTTATCAAGCAAAGTATCTCTTCAGGGCCTGGCCATTCACCGGATAGGTGTCAAGCTTCCCTTCAAGATTCTGCAATCGAAAGGAACTAGGACCCAACTTTTCAGAAATTAAAAATGGCCCAAGCCATAAGTTTTGAAATTTTGTGTGCTCACCCTTTCCTTCGTGTGGTTTGTCCCATTTTAAGACGAGATCGCCTACTTCAAAATTTCTATCAAAAGTAGAATTAGCATCGAACCAGCTTTGAACTAATTGTTGATGTTGATCTAATCTACACTTAGCTTGGGCTCTTACTTCTTCCAACTTCATCAAAGCATTAATTCGACTTTCTAAAGGGGGACAATCTTCTTCTTGGACTTTTCGTGACAACTGAAGCGAAGGAAGAAGAATGTGAGGTGGCAGAATGGCTTCTCTGCCATAAACGAGAAAAAAGGGGGATTTACCTATAGCGGCTTTGGGTATTACCCTATCATCCCACAATGCGTTCAGCAGTGCATTGTGCCAGTTCTTGTGATTTTCAGCCACAGTTCTCTTGATAATCTTGATCAAGTTCTTGTTTGTTGATTCTGCTAAGCCATTGCCCTGGGGGTAGTAACTAGCAGAATACTTCAGCTTAATTCCTTTCTCCAAAGAAAACTCACTCATCTGAAGAGAAGAAAAGTATGAAGCGTTATCAAAGACTAGACAGTCAGGGACACCGAAACGAGTGATAATATTCAAGTTTAGAAAAGAGATTACATGACTGGTGTTAACAGTTCTTAGAGCAGCAGCTTTAGACCATAGAGTAAAGTAATCTATGGCTGTCACAATATACTTGTTTTGTTGTGAGGACGAAGGGTTAACAGGACCTATGATATCAAGGCCCCATTGCTGGAAAGGAGAATCTACTGAAACAGGTTGCAAGGGAAAGGCTGGTTTTTACAACTACCCTGATGCTTTCTAACAGATGATACATTTATGACACAAGGCATGGGCATCCCTAAAAAGCGTGGGCCAGTAATAACCGGCTCTTAAAACCTTATGAGAAGTGGTGTCTCATTGAAGTGACCACCATCTTCTCCTGCATGCAACTCTAGCAAGACTTTTTCTGCTTCATCTTTTTCAAGACAGCGCATCAGTACGCCGTCAAAATTTTGACAAAACAATACAGCATTAACTAGATGAAAGGAGGTAGAATTTATTCTCAATGCTCTTCTTTTGGTGGGGTCAAGGTGACAAGGTGTTGATCCATGTTCAAGACAGAATCTAATATCGTCGTACCAAGGAATAACGAGGTTTTGTACGCAACAAATCAAAATTTGATCGCATTGTTCTAGGTTTGACATATCACTATCTTCTTGCTATCCTTTTTTTGAATCAACAACCAACTTACACAACCCTTGGCCTCTCACGATCTGAGCTGGGGTGATTTCTAAGTCATACTCCTGTAAGGAGGTGACCCAGTTGGCTCTCTTCTCTCCTAACTCCTTTTGTACTAACAAGCTCCTTACGGTAGAGTAGGGGACAATGACTTTCATCCTTGACTTCAAAAGATAGGACCAGAAATTCTTAACTGCTTTGAAAACAGCGTAGGCTTGCCGATCGACCACTGGGTAGTTAAGTTCAGCACCTTTGAAAGTAGAGCTCATAAAGGCGATGGGTACTTCGTTTTTCTCGGAATTCTTCTGAGTTAGGACTACGGCAAAGGAACGGTCAGAGGCAAAAGTATAGAGTGTAAAATCCTGAGAGAAGTCGGGGTTCATGAGACATGGAGCGTCTATTATGGCCTTCTTTATGGAATTAAAAGATTGGTTTTCTATGGGTCCCCAGTGGTATTGGGTGTCTTTCTTAATCAGGTTCTGTAGAGGCTTGACCATTTCGGAGAAGTTGGGGACAAATCTTCTCACGAAGTTAATTTGGCCTAGGAAAGACTGCATGGATTTCTTGGAAGTAGGAGGGGGAATTTTAGCGATGACTTGAGTCCTTTCGGGGTCAATAATCATCGCATCACTAGACACAATGAATCCTAGTAATTTACCCTATTCTACTGCAAAGATGGACTTTTTGGGGTTCAAGGAGATGTTGTAATTACGACATCATAGCAGAACTTCTCGTAAGTGAGCTAGATGATCATCCTTGTTTTTATAATAAACGGTCACATCATCTAAGTAAACTACGATGGAGTGATTAATTAAGCCTCGAAAATCAATATCCATTGCTCTCTGAAAGGTAGCACCAGCATTAATCAATCCAAAGGGCATTTTGCGATAAGCATAAGTGCCCCACGGGGTACGGAAGGTGGTTTTGAGTTGGTCTGGAGGAGACATCAGGACTTGGTTGTATCCGTAGAAACCATCCAACAAAGATAGCCTCTCGGAACCAGATATCTGTTGCAGGATCTGTTCCATGGGTGGGACAAGATAATTGTCTTTATCAGACGCTCTATTCAGGTTTCGGAAATCGACACAAAGTCAGATTTCCCCGTTTTTCTTCCGAATTGGGACAAGGTTGGATACCCATTGAGTGTTCCTAATAGGAAAAATTATTTTAGCGCTTAGGATTTTATTCAATTCTTTTTGAACGGTCGGTTCTAGTTTTGGGTGCATTTTCCTCAGTTTTTGTTGGAAGGGTAAGGTTTGGGGCTTCATCAAGATGACATGTTGTATGATATTAGGATCGAACGTTTTAAGATCATCATAAGTCCATGCAAAGACATCTTTAAATTCTTTAAATAATTTAACAAAAGTAGATTTTTCTTGTCTAGAACATCCCAAGCCTAGATTGATACACTGAGGATTTTCACTAGTTCCTAAATTGACTTTTTCATAAGACAATGAGGAACTATTGGTTTTACAATTGACCGTCTTTTTAAATTTATCTTCAAAATCATAAAACTTTTCTAATCTAACTATGGATTTGGGTATGAAATTTACCATGTTCGATAGAGATTCAGGAGATTTTGGATCAGGTATTACCGTAAAATCGTGCAAATTGTCGTCGTGCATGCGTTCATCTATCACCGCGCCTTGAAAGGTTTCTTCCATGTGCAGAACGTTGACAATCTGCTGATCATCGTCAAATACTCTCCAATTTTTTATATTGTCAGGAACAGATGGTCGAAACAATAGCTCGACGGAGAATGCATTTGGGGATAATCCTTCTGTAGGAAGAAGTTTAGAGGCTACATTAGCTAGTAGATCTGCTTCAGCATTATTTAATCTAGGAATGGAATTTATATTAAAAAAAGAAAATTTATTCATTAAACTCCATACCTCAGACTGGTAACTTTTGAGACGTGGGGTAAGACAGTGTATAGAATCTCTTACCTGCCTAACCACTATTTCAGAGTCGCCAAATACAACCAGATTTTGAATGTTCATATCCAAAGCTTTTCTAAGACCTTGCAATAAAGCCTCATATTCTGCAGTATTGTTAGTACATTCAAATTCTAGTCTACAAGCCATTAATGTCTTGTTACCTGCCAGATCGATGATGATGCAGCCTGCACCAGCTCCTTCTTTAGACTTGGAACCGTCGCAATATAGGGACCAAATTTGATTTCCATCGGGTTCATGGGATCGTTGCACAGAAGTTGTTGGTTGCATATAGGCTACGATCTTGGACTGTCGCTCCAGATTGATGATAGGTGAGACCTCGGCAATGAAGTTTTCGAAGAAGGTTTCCATCCCTTGGACTTCGGGTGAATCAGCAGGAGGTGTATACGGTTCATTGGGATCATTCAAATCTGTGACCATGAACTTAAGGTAACGCTCACGATTCACTCTGATCTTGTTAGGCTTACCATTCTCTGGAAGCCATAAGTGAGACCAGTCTGTCGTGAAGTAACCATGTAGCTTCTCCGACCAGTCCCTGCTCAAAAACAGACCATACACTTCTAAAATATCCACCACAATTATATCAATAACTTGATCAACCTTTGGGTTAGACGATAATCTAATCAATACCTTCTTTAGTTCGCCTATAACTTTGATATTTGTCTGATCAAGTTGTATGATTTTTAAAGAAGATGGTTCTACATCAGCGTTAATATTTTGGAAGACAGACCAAGGCATCACATTGGATGACGCCCCTGAGTCCACCATACAATTATGCACATTTCTGTTGAAAATCTTGAAAGTTAAAAGAAAAGGAGGTACATTCTTGCAAGTACTAAGAGTAGTAGTTTGTGATTTCTTACTCGCAATTTCTGATGCTACTTTATCTACATTATTTACATTATTTACAGGGATTACAGGAAGGCTTCCTTTATCTTGAGGATCAGGATTATTTTTAGTGGAATTCTTCTGCAGAAATTTGCTTTGCACAACCTTGTTACCATTTGAACTACCATTCTTGTCGTTTTCTGAAATATTTTGCAACTTTTTTTGTAACAAAAATGGAAACTTCAACAACTCATAAATAGAAATGTTAGCCCTTAATTTTTTAAGATCTTCAACAACATCATAATCTAAGTTAGGGATGACATTGCTCTGTTTAGTTTCTGCTAATTTAGATGGCTTTGGAGGTGAAGTTGTAGTGTTCTCGGTAGAAGGCTTGTTTGTTGTCTTACTCCTAGTGTTATAAGGGTGAACAGTCTCAAAGTTAGCTTGAAAGATGATGTCCAAGAAGTGTCCAAAGATGTTTGGAGAAGACTCTTCTTCTTGAACTGTTTCCTTTTCGACTTCCTCCTGAGGGATCTCAGGGGGCATCAAGTTATCTTGGGCTTCTAGAATTGTTTGAAGAGCACATTGAAAACTTTCTAGATTAAGGCCTTCGGTGGTTGAGTTAGGTCGATTGGTAGGAAATGGATTTTAGAAAGGAGGTTTGTAGGGTCCTTTACTCGAGGAAGCTTCTTCAGTTGACCTTTTTAAGTCTATAACTTGATTAGACAGTTTTTGAACAACTTTAGTTAAATTTTCCAAATCAGAGTTTTCAGGTTGTGTTTTACTTTGAGTAGGTCTGGTGAGAATTTCAATCTTCTTTTTGGAAGAAGAACTAGTTTCAGTTTCGTTGCTAGAAGAGTCCTTAAGACTAAGTATGTCTTTTTCAATTTGACTAGCCTTCTCAAAGGCCTCTAACAACGTGGATTTCTTGGATCGTTTAACCCAAATAGCTATGCTTTGATGCAAATATTTAGTGTAGTAAGCTATTATAAGACTTTCAACAGGCATAGAATCTGCAGGGATTCGATTTTTAAGTGTTAAGAATCTTTGATTAAATTCTTTAACTTTTTCTTTTGGGTTCATTTTTAAGCTTGAAAGATCCATGACTAAGACTTCCAGAGGTTTTTCATCTCTGAATTTTTCCAAAAAGCATGACTCAAAATTTTCCCAAGATGCGATGGTATGGGGCTGTTGGGCAAAGTACCAAGTGGATGCCTTACCCTCAAAAGTATAAGGGAACAACCTACAGACAACATCTTCATGTTCAACATTGTGGAGTCTAATGGCTAACACAAATTTTTTGATATGATCTTCAGCTATCTGTATTGAATCAGGATCAAACTTGGGAAGCCATTTCTCCGGGTGCTTAGGTAAAGGGTGTTGGGCTCCAGGTACAGCTACAGAATCTTGGTCCAACCAGGGTCTAGCAGGGTTGTTCTGATTTTCCATTGGGGTAGTGGGTGTGGAAGGTTGAGAAGGTGAATTGCCTTCGTCGGAAGAGGAATCTCCTCTAGAAGAGGAAGGAGATGAGGGAGGTGGTGAAGGAGGTATCCCAGATCCTCCTTCAGTAGTATTTGTGATTGGATCTGTAGGATTCATAGAGAGGTTAGTGTCACCTAATTGTTCTCTGATATCAGAGAAGTCTAACAGTTGACCCCATGGATGGTTTGGTTGCCTAAGACGAGCTAAGGCACTATGTGTTTTAATAAGAGATTGACGAACAATCTCTTGAATGTCACCACCTGTAGGATTAGGGGTTGCTGGCTCAACTGTGATCTGTGGATCGTCGGTTGAAGTAGTTTTTATTTGAAGGGAAATATTATCATGTGAACGGCTTCTAGTCACTATAGGTGAGATATTAGGGGGTGGAGGATTCTTGCGACCGCCTCGTGCCATTAATTAAGTTCAAGTTCTCCTTCTAGCGCCATTTGTTGACGGGCGAAATTGACCGTTTGTTAACTGAGAGAGTGGAACTGGTCCGGGGTTGTCTAATAACCCAATCCATTTGGAATCAACCACCTTGATAGGTTTAGCGGCTCCATTGGCCATTCTAAGGTCCTAAGAAAACCAAAGAGAAAACTAATCTAACTAAAACTAAACAAACTAAACTAAAACTAAATACAACAAACTAAATAAAACTAAATACAACAAACTAAACTAACTAACAATAAAACAAACTAATACACTAATCTAATTAAAACTAACTACTAAACAAACTAACTAATCTACTATCTATATATATACAAACTACTAATTACTACTATACTAACTCTACTAATTAATTATCTAATTACCAATTGCATTATAACTTATTCACAAATATACAATATCTACAACTCGCAGATTTGAATAAAACCTGGAAAACCCATTTGCAATCTGCCCTAAGACAAAGAAGGGTATTTATTTTTTTTATTTTATAATTTTATAAACAAAAAATAAAACTTACTGAAATTAGACAATCTAATATACTAATTAACTAATATACTAAACAAATAAACAACAAACAGACCTGGAAACACTCCAGATTTGTCATGTGTATGATGTCTTCGAAGCTGGCCGGAGGAAGGAAACTCGCACCGGATAATCCAAAAGCTTTTCGTAAACGATAGGTTGTAATGCTCTTTGAGTGGTTTACAGGACAAACAAGACATAAAAAATCATAACAATTATATGATTTATAAATCTCTGCAATAAGGGAAACCTGTTATGCAAAAACTCATAATTAATAATTCAACTTATGAAGAAGAGAAATCTGTCATTCACAAACTGAATCAAGCAATTGCTATGTTTTTTATATATTTGGAAGAAATCAGATATGGATTATATTGATTAAATTATATAATTTGCAAAAGACTAATATAGCTAAAGTAGTCATTAACCAAATGCAAATAGATACACATAAACATAAAACAAAATATTGATATTATGAAAAGCTAAAGCTGTAGAAGAATATCAAATTCTATCTCAATCTGTATTAAAATTCCATATCCTTGTTCTCCCACGAATGAGGATGATTGTTATTACAAAAATAATAAGTATTTATAAGTTTTACCATAGGGTAAAACCTCCCTGTGGATAGTATCAAACTGTTTACATAATCTGGAAAGATCTCCCAATGTTCAACTAAACTAGGAAATTAAAATGCAAGTAAAATATCTCAAATATCCTCTAAACTGTCCATCAAATCCCATGCAATTTCGGATTCACCTGAAACAGGTCAGAAATAGAAAAGTTAGAGAGTCTTTTATTAATAAAACAATAAAAATTAAATTCTACAGACTTATCTACAAAATCATCTGATTTTGTAGCTAATCTAAATAAAGGTAGAGAATCAGAATTGAAATCAAATCCAATCTTTTAAGAAATTCCATTCAATTGACATCCAATAATTACTTGAAAAAAAATCAAAATGATTTTATCACTCAACATTAAACAGGATAAAAAATGATTCAACCGAACAGAGAGATAAGAATACTTTGTTCTTCTGTTACCAAAAAAATCGGGTTTTCAGAGTCATAATCGAACAGTAATAAGATTGTTTCATATCCAATTGAAAAACATATCGTATGTGATTGTTAAACAATAGATACAATCCGATCCAACAAAATCCCTTTCCACGCATTATAGCTGTAACGATATAGCAAAAGATTCATGTCGTTTAATCGAATACAAAGATAGAAAGACTATTTCGATTATGGGTAAATGAAATCATACGTAACAACATCAATCAAACAGAATTTGTCATAGATTTCGATCGTTGATCCTTGCACAGTCAACAGACATGATCAATTAATTTTGACCACAATCATAATAGAATCGACAGAAGTGGTATTGCAAACTGGGCAAATAATCTTGATTGGTATTGAACGAAATCATTAATTTCAAATAGATCATGACTGAGCTTAATATAGAAACAAATCGTGAATCAAGATATATCCAATCTCGTTCTACAAATCAAATTCAAACAGAATATCCATTGCAATTACGAATCCAACTGATAACATGGTCGAGCTAACAGTACTTCAATTAATGCGAATTAACCGGCTGGGGTTCATCATAATCGTTTAAGCAATAAAATCCATTCCATGATTTGGGCATGTTTGTACATGCTTAAAATAAAAATCAATGCTTCCGAAGAAACAGAGTCACATTGGAAACGATCCGAGTTGAATTCCTTGTTGCTTGAAGATCATATGGGACATAAAACCGTAACAATTAATCGTATCAAAATCGTTGCCAATCATAGCGTATGCATTATAATGAAATTGAATCAAAATGTGATCATTTTCTAAATTGAACATGAGGAACAATTCCTGTCTAGAATAGATACAAACAAATTCGATTGACAGCAGAGCATCCATTTTAACTCAATCGAACAAATCAAATCCACACCAAGATCAATCAAATCGATGAAAATCTAATAGAAGCTAAACTGGGAATGATTAAAAAAAACCAAAATTCCATTTAGTCAAAGAAAAGCTATATATAGAATGCATGCAATGTAACAGAGCCATTCAAATGAAATGAACAGAGTTGTTTAAAACCGAAATCAAATCGTTATATAAACCTATATTATTTACAAAAATGATTGATATTAAACATACCTATATGACGACGAGGCTATTCAATTACGCTAGCTTGGAATTTACAACAGCCGTGGCTGATTCCACATTTTTAAACAACATGGAGTCGGTCGTCTTTTGTTTCTTATCTGTCACTTGTAGCTTGGCCTTTTTACTGGTTAGAGTTGCAATATGGTCCTCCAGAGATTGAATCTTTGACTGGAGAATCGGAACATCATTATAGTATCGCTCTAACCATGCCTTGCATTGATCACAGGGTGACACTATAGGTTTAGACAGAGCAGGGGAGGATTTGGGCATATGACCGAGGGTTTCACAAGGCAACTTAATGTCTGGGTAGTTAGGGTCATCCTGTAGGCAGGGGGGTAGGTTTGACACAAACTCATACGAATTTTCGGGACACAAACCTTGTGAATAGGGGTATTTTCTAGCCAAGAAACGCTCCACTTTTGAATCGGAGTCCTCACTCAACACGATAGGGTTAGGCTCGACATGGGGTTTTGGCTTATTTCTTGCCATTCATGAAATCAAATGTGCATTCCTTTTCCATTTAGCATTCGCAGTAAGGTTGGATTTGGGCTTCTTGCTCATAGGATTAACAGTCTCAACACTCTTAGTCACAGTGTGGGGTAAGTCGATAGGAGGGTCAGTCGAGGGTTTAGGCAGTAGGATATGGTAGGGCATTGGGGGTACAACATTGACCTCACTCACCACAGGTTTGTCAACCTGTGTAGGGTTCAGATCCTCGAAACCATTCCGAGCAACAAAATTGCTCCAACAATCCCCGTGCAGACTCAAATGACAGACAACAATAAGCTTAACAAGCCCATAATGAAAAAGGCTACTGTCAGCCTGAAGTCTTTTGTACTTCTTCGACATTTTAAATAGTCTTCGATGCAAATAATAGGGCATATTGAGCTGATAACCCATAAAAACCATAATTAAGCGCAAATGGTGTAGGAACGCAAACCCGTATCGACCCTCACAGGTGATAAACTATTTGATTATCATTAATAAATCATGCCAACGTTGTTTAAGCATGGTCACAGGCATACCTCTATCACAGGAGGTGATTTTGCGCAACTGGAAGAGCAGTGTCCATGGGACCTCCTCGACTTTGCAATTCTTGGACCATCGTTGTCCAGTGACTGGTAAACCCGTAGCAAGACTGATAAATTGTTCATCAATTTCCAATTGTATATCGCCGACCTTGGCTCGACAGCCTTCGAAGGTCATGGCAAACTGTCAAGCCACGCAAAGGTTAAAACCATCGAAACGTTCCACGAAGGTAAGCCATCCACTGTCTGCCAAATCTTGGCGGGCATTGTCAAACATCAACAGGGCCTATTTGCCATTGGGTTCAACTCGCACGACTGGTGCCATGGAGTTGAATGCATGGTAAGGAAGGGTTCGAACACATAGTAACAGAGCTATCCGAACCAACAGCAATGAATCGAGCCAAAAGGGGTCAACATTAACGCAAGCATGCGAAGGTGGTGGAGTCATTCACTGCCATGCACAATAGTTAAGGCAAAGTACAACCGCCGATTTACATATCTGTTCAAACAATCATAGCATAGCTCAAAAACCATATCATTTGGCCAACCAAAGAATCAAATGCCAACACGCCAAATCAACTAGTTTTAAAACCATCGACATCCAACGTGAAACCAACACCAAATGTTAGCCATGCACCATTGTATAAACGTTTAACCAATGTGCTGATTGATATTCATATAGTTGACGAGCCAAAAGTTATTAAAAGGTTAACATAAGGATCATATCATATATAAAAACAAAAATAAATCATAACCCCTATGCAATTCATATAATCAATGATTAGGCAAGTATAAATCCATATGCTCAATGCCTCACAAACTTAACAAAATCAAGTTATGCAATCAATATAAAAATGTCCAATGAGCATAGTTTGAAAGTCCTCTCAACCACATAACGATAAACACAAGGTAAGTGTAATAGAAAATATCGATAAAAAGATCATGACAGTTCAGATAGTGATCGAAATGTGACCTCGAAAGGAGAAGTTTTCACGCTTACAGTCGTGAAAACTTAATGAAGAAAAATTTTCAAATGTCACAAAAATGAAAGTGTCGTCT
>CBVK0100635090.1:0-11448 GCA_900067695.1 Picea abies | reverse complement strand
TCAATCCTTTGACATCAATCAATCACTTGACATCAATCAATGACATCAATGAATCAAACCATTGGCATCAATGACAACATGATCCAACAGGGGTTCCACCGATGCCTCTGCATCCTCAAGGTCCAAAACCCTGTACAGTCAATAAAACTGAGTCAATAGCACCTATCTACATCAAATAGTAAAACATCATGTCGTCTATCATAATGCATCATAATCAAGTATAAATGTTTTAACATCAGAAAATTCCAGATCACTTGCAAGCAAGTGACCTCAAATAATAATTTTTCTCAGTGTGCCAGAGCGGGATGTTACAGAGAGTTAAAGAATAGCAAAGGGGAGAACCTTCACTAGAAATCGTAAAGAATAATAGTTGCAGAGATATCATCACTATGACTAAAACCTTCCAAAATTACCACCCGACTACAGATATAATAATCATGTTTTGGACTTACCAGGTAGTCGTGTAGCTTTTCTACATTCCACCAGGTAAAGATCTCCAAGTTGCTGATCTTCCTCGCCGAAGAAAACAAAGAGTTAGCACTGAAGTATCACGTAGAAGACTCACAACAGTCTTGGAAACCCTTCACTGCACAGTGTAATAGTGGGAATTACAAAGACTATAACTGACCATGTGACAAGATCGATGTGGAACAATTGTATTGGACATGGGGTCTAGTGACAACCTTGGGATTGCCTTTCGTAGGGTCTCCATTAATGGACTATACAGAGGTTTTAACTCACGTCTGACAAAACCCTTTTGAATTCATACTAATTTATTGCAAGAGAGGAAAACTCCTTTAAGGCATGATACACTGGATTATCAAATCTAGTTTTATCATTCAGTTAAGGTGTGACTAATAGTTAGTTATCAATAAACATTCTTGAAAGGAAAACTATGATAATAATATTCAGAATTTTAATCATGACTAGTGATCACAAGGCCTTTTGGTCGTCCAATTAAATTAACATATAATCATCGTTATGTTAGGCCTGTAAATTTTTCATTAAGGTTACATGATTTAAAATCATATTCATTTAAGATCCTTTATGACATGAACAATGTCTATTTGCGTAGGGAGTTTTGTTTTTGTATTTTCGAATGGGGTTTTCTCATGCACTCTAATATGGAGGTCTATGCTTAGAAATGGGTATATGACTAAGAGTCCTATGTATAATACAAACACATATATGGAAGGATTTTAGCACTAGTAGGGTTGAAGTTTGATAAAGTTCAATGTTTAAAATATGGAAAGGTTAATCCTTATAGATATGCTTGAAATCCGAGAGGTTAGGGTATAGCAAAGTCACCCTTGCCCTTTTGTATATAATTACTATGCAATATGATGTAAGTCAGAGTTAGAATATTTTGTGATGACAGTTCATTGTTTGATAAACAAAAAATATGGACCTTGAAATAGTTAACAACGATGATAATTGCCTACTTATATTAACTATAAGTCTTCTGGAATAAGTTGTTCAAAGAGAAAGAAGATTTATTGTTCCTAACAATTTTTTTTTATTTGGTAAATTTGGGGTACATTACATATCCATTGTTGGCCTTGAGTAATTCCTCTGAGACCTTCAAGGTTCCTTAGAAATGTGTCTTTCTCTCCTATCATCATGGTACCATATACATTTGTTACTGTACCCATCTTATCATTTTTGAGGACTTTGTATCTAGCTAAAATTGACCAAGGAGTGGAGAAGATGTATAAAGTGAACAAGTTTGGATTCCAAACAATTACCAAGCCTTTGGCTTCCCCTCTTGAATCAATGAATATTGATAGGATTTGTATCCAATATCTGGCTAAAGCCAATTGTGCCTCATCACCAAAAATTTTTGTCTCCTGAAGGAGGAGAATGTGTGGATTCTCTACTATTATATGATTTCTAAAAAAAAAATTCTTAATTCTTTCACTGAGTCCCATGATGTTCGATGAGATGATATTAATGATGATGAGAGTGGAGCGATGGGTGGGAAGCTTTATGTGATTTCACTAATCTATCTAGAGTTTCCCATATATCTACATACATCTTGGATCAACTGTTGAGTATATTTTCTTCCTCGCCATTTTTCTTCCTTCGTCTGCTTTTGAGAGTCTTTGAGGGGATGATTTTGGATGCCTATTCTTGCAACCTATCTAAGTGTGGCCCCAATTGTTGAATTCATGTAAATATTGTTTACTTTGATTAATTGATCTGAGGGCATGGAAAAACATTCTTGTTCATTATATGATTCCTCTATACCAAAGATATCTACTCTAAATATCTCTCGTTCAACTATTTTAATATCCCTTTCTCCCTCATCCTCGCTAGTTGGTTCCTCATCAACAAGGGATTTACTTGAGATGGGAATAATTTTCTCCAAGAATGGTTCCAGGGAAGCTGTGTCCTGATCCTTCTAATTGTTAGGTGGATATTTCATCGACTCTGCACCTACATCTCTAATTTCTTGATCCAAACTTAGAATTTCAAAGGAGTTTCTTGTATATGGATATTTAACTAGGATTGGGGTTATCTTATTAGTCCTCATTCTTCACTTCTCCTAGACATGAGTGAATCCATCCTTGAGTTCTCCTTCATTTTTTGGATCTAGTTTGAAAGAGGAATTTAATGGATAATCTCTCAATAGATGTCCATAATCGTGGAATTTGCAACATCTGAAGGGGATGTGTTTGTATTCAATCATATGGATCCATTCCTCGTCTTGATATTCTAGAAAAATACAGCCTGGGAGTGGATTCAATATATTTAAAAAGACAATAAATTGAGTTTATGATGTATATTTGTGGAGACAAGTTGCTCCAAAAGTTTTTACATACATTCCATGAGTGTTTTCAATTCCAACAAGGATATGTTCCAGCCAAAATTCCTATGGGATAGAATAGAGCCTGATATAAATGCGAGAATGAGTGAAATATTCTTTTTCCAAGCTAAAGTGCTCTGTCAATTATTTAAAATATATCCCTATAGAATTAAAAAAATAAGGTCCACTACCAAATATAGTTTATCGGTCCTCCAAGTTGTGAAAGATATGTAATGAACCTAAAAATTCCAAAATAAATTTTTTTTCTTAGTGACATTAAAATTTCCTTTTCTTCCATCAACTTGTTTCGAAGGTCTCAAGGTTATCGTATGTGATTAGGTGTCGATACTATCATTCCCATAAGGCCTATGGTCACTACTGTTGTTGATACAACTACCTTCCTTTGTAAGATAATTTTATCTTTAAACATCTCTGGTTATCTAAAAACCATATATATAAAGGTTACAAGGCTAAACTCGTTAAAAATATAGTTCCTCAGTTTACTAACAAAATTTAGCAAAAGGGGTAAAGGCCCATACCGATACATAGCTTTATAAAGTGTTAAACATTAGGGTATTCCAATATCTCCAACATAACATTATTGTTGCTCATACATACGAGCACCTATATGAGAGGTATTGGGTTCTGAAAGGAACTACTCATATTAAAGATCACTAGTCTTAGATTAATGAGGGACTTTAAAACTTTGTTAAAATTGTTCGAATGATACACTCTGTGTAAAATAGATTGTGATTACCCTTACCCAACCATGAATCCAGATTTGTGGTGGGTTGACAATGGTCATCGTTGAAGGGTTCAAGCGTGCTAGTCCTCCTTCGCGAAAGTGTTAAGGTTAACGAACCAGGTAGTCTCATTCCAACTGACGAGAAACTGGATTTATCAACTATATTAGGAATTACCCTAACGAATTCATCCCCCTCGCACAAACTTGGTGTAAATTCGACTGATGTACTTGTCAAGTCCTGAGTTAAAACCCTTGTCCATCCTAAGTAATGGCGATATGCCCGGGCGCCTTCCGAGGTTTATAACTCAATGATTGTTTCAACGAAACCCTTCCACCTAAACTCATTCACATGGTAGTGTATTTTTGCATACTATTACCATTACTCTACTTATGTGAAGGGTCGGTAGGTGATTAATGTTGTCTCCCACCTCTGTCTAAGTATTTGCAAAACAAAAGAAAATGACTTAGTGCAACCCTATGATAGATCTTAACTCTGTAAGAGGTTGGTGGTCTTGGGCGGACGCGACCTGGGCAGAGGATATGGAGGTGTTTATTCCTTGGTGTTTCCTGTACATGGTAAGCCAAAGTATCTATGTTATTTTATTTTTTCCCTCGAATCCGGGACTCTTAAATATTGAAGACTCTGATGGTATTGATCTTCTCTGGTTTTTCATTTATGGGTTTGTTGGGTCATCAAATATTTCCTATTCTGTGTTGGATTTCTTTACTTATCTCTCGTTATTATGCAATAGGTATCCTTTCCTCTATGAACCCTCATACAAGGCTCAGACTGTAAGGGATTTCGAAGGGGACAGGAGAGTCGCCAATCTATGAGTCGGTGTTCTAGTTCAGAGGTAAGTTCTACATGACTCCAGTTCTGTAATGTAGGTCTAAACTCGATATAACTCGATTAAGAGACTACATTCCTGGCTATGATTCCTTTTTGTGTGTTAAGGATTCGAAGGTTTTTTGCCCCTTTTGTCATGAGTCTATGCATATAAGTGATAGGGATCCCTAAGAGTAAATAAGGATCCCAATGTATAACTTTTGTAACGCCCAATTGCCTACATCTTACGTTGGGTGTCTTCGGCATATTTATCGCTGAGTAATTTATTTCTTATATCTACTGTGATTTGTATATCTGTCTTCATACCCTATGTATATAAATTGTTCGTCAATGTGGTTGATGTGGTTGTGTAATCTATATTCCATGGATTCGAAAGGAGTCGGGAATAACGAAGATCTTCGAACTTCTGTGATCATTTCTCCTGTGAAACTATTTTTTGTTTAGGGATTTTTATTCCAAGATTCGGCTCTGGAAATGTGTATTTATGAATGTCTCTTCATATTACTTCAACGAAAAGGGTAAAGAAAAGAATTAATTGATTTGTGGTATCTATCCCAATGGTTTATGTATTCATACTATATGTAGTTACTATTCTACTTGTTTATAGTCCTATTTTTATTCGCTCTCCTTATTCTATGAAAATTTTTCTCGGTTATAATAATTAATGGTGGGCCCTTGTTTCCTATGAGGGTACCCATCAACATTCTTTGGTTCCATTTCCCCCTTTCAAATGAGTATGGATTCACTCAGTGGCATCAATGGAAAATATTCCACACCGATCACAAGCTAAGTAATAATTCTGTATTTTAATTCAGTTAATCTTCTCTGTGAGTGATTTATTTCCTTATGATTAAATTGCGCTACTTCTATTTTGGATATAATCCATTTCTATTTAAATTTTGTTCCCTCTAAGTTTCATTGCTGACTCAAGCGATCCATTCCCTTTTCAGGATTCGGATGCTTCGCGTTTGATGGATTCATTGGTCGTCGAACCCAAAAAGGTACTCAAGTTTCGACAACCGAAATTCATCTTAGACTCTATGTTTTGTTCTCTACTATATAAAATTTCGCTGCAAGGTTCTGGTGCTATCAGGCCTTCTAGGGTAACAAATTTACTTGTAATTTTAAATACTTGTTAGAAGGGGAGAAACCCTGTATTCAAACAAGTTTCACCATCCAAGGTTTATACTCTAGAGAGTCAAAGGACTTGTCCTGGGCATTCTGTCAGCTCTGTATATTCCTTTTGTTTAGTGGTTATTACAAGGGAAACAATTATAACACTCTTCTATATTTTATACAGTGAGGTTTCATTGTATTGTTCTATGACAATCGATACTTATCCCCTGTGTATTAACTATTCACATTTATATCTCATGGAAACCTTTCTGTAATATACAATATTTATATTCAGGGTTTAAGATAGTCATGGTTATATGTTTCAGTACACACATGCATGATTATAATAATATTCATTCACTCCAAATTTCTCTAAATGTTTACACAGATTGAAATCTCGTGATATATATTGGTACTTAAAGATGTTTGACCATATGATTATCTTATGATCGGTAGATCATTCCAAAAATTGTAGTTTTTAGGATGTACATGCTTAATTTTTATTTCATTAAGTAGAATTAGATCTGTCTTGAAACAATTAACACATAGTAGTACTGTAACACCATCTAATGTTCAAATCTGGTTTTATTTCCACTAGATCTATAACTCATCACTTTATAATTCCATAATTTAAGATATCGATTATGTTCCTACCACACAGAAGTTACAGAAAATAGTCATAGATATATCCCGTAGAATATTGGTTTCATCCTTACAATGATTAATATACTAGGCTTGAATAGCTACAACCTTTTAATCGATTTAAATTATTTCTACTTTAATTAATATACCACAACTCTGTAATTCTATCTAATACATATGTTGGAAATATAATCGTCTACGATATAAATCAGATACTATCATTTCAATAGTACAATCATGAAAAGAGGAGAGAAAAGATACATATCTAAAGTAGTCCATGGGAAAACAAAGGAAACAATCATGTTCCTCCCAACAACGTTCCTCCTGCTTACCCAATTCACCCCCTAGCCTGACCATGAATCCATGAGGGAAAACTTTAAATCTCCTCCTCAGCAATGTCTTCCTCTATGAGTAGTCTTATCCCTTGCCTCACACTCAAAATCGGTGTTCATAACAACAAGTATTAATTAGTTCCTCCTCCCAACATACTAAGCAGCGTCCTGCCTCCTCACATATGTTATTTAACAAAAAAAATGCTTTTTCCTAGGTCTTTCTTTTCCCCCCTTGGGAATTTTCACTGCTTTCTAAATCCCTGATTTTTAGGGGCTGCCAATGCCAAATATCTGATTTTCCACTTGTAATAATCATCCTAGAGGTATTTCCAACATGTTCCCCACTCATGGAGTCACGGTCAACCGATTTTAGCATGGTTGTTCCATTTGTCCTCCTACAATCAATATAAAATATTATGTTTTCATACAAGTGTCATAGTCAATTAGCTAGTTGGGTCAAAGCATATCTCTGCCCAACAGTCATAATAATTAATTACAATTATCAAATTCGAAATTTGGAATTGCCATAAATGGCAAAAAAATTTAAAATTTGGAATTTCCATAAATGGCAAAATATTTCCAAATTTGGAATTGCCATAAATGGAAAAAATTTTCGAAATTCGAATTTACTAAAACGGAATAATTTTGCAACAAATTTTAAATTTCAAAACTAATTTATTTTTGGGGATGTCACATCCTTTCCCCTTCAATAAAAAACTATCCTTAGTGTTTGTTCCCTTCTTGGAATAGGATTGGATGAGATTTCTGTAAATCTCCCTCCAACTCCCAAGTGACCTCAGGACTAAAGTTCTTCCATTGCACCTTTACCTGAGCGACGACTCTGTTCTGAAGTGTTATTTCTCTCTGGTCCAGAATACGCAAGGGTTCCACTTGGAACTTGCCTTCGGGTTCCACCTGCACCAAGTTCCAATCAATCATATGAGTAGGGTCATGAACATACTTTTTCAACAAAGAAACATGAAATACATTATAAATTCTTAGATTAGCTAGAAGTGCAAGTTGGTATGCTATAGGTCCAATTTGAGTTAGTATCTCGAAGGGCCCACAAAAATTGGGTGCTATCTTGGCACAGTTTCCTAACTTCAACCAGATTTTTCGGGCTTTGACCTTCAAATAAACATGGTCTCCCACTTGAAATTCCAAGTGTCTTCTTTTCTGATATGCATAGGTCTTCTGTCTATCCTGTGCTTCTTTTAAGTTTTGTTGTACCTTCCTTACCATGTTCTCCATTTCTTGGATCTTCTATGGTCCAAACATGAGTCTATCAACTGGGTTATCCCAACTAATTGGAGTCGTACTGATGTAGACCCCCTATCCCTCCTAAGGGCTGTGCGACCTCCCGGTCAGGATCTTCTGGTTCTAGAGCCGAAATGGTTCTTCTGGCTCCAAACTGGAACCCTATGAATGAACACGCAGGTCCCTGTTTATCTGGTGACCTCGGGCTATGACCCAAGGCTCAAACAACAATCCCTTCACATTTCGGGGTTTCGTAATTTCACGAATTGGGACCCCCTCATCTCATGACCTGTGGCCTCTCGAGTACCCAGTTCCCGGAATGTCAAAAAGGGGCTCCTCCCTTAAAAAAAAGGGGCTCCTCCCTTAATTCTCCACACCTTTCACTTTTTGGGATTTTGGGACTTCGCAAGTTGGGACTCCTTGTGCCACGACTCCGTCACTCATGAACTCCTAGCCGTCGAAATGTCAAAATTCCCCGACGCTTGTTCCTTTGGGATTTCATGTTTTGAAAAATCAGGAGACAAGGAGTATCCTTGTTACCTGGAATCTCTGTTCACCGAAAAGCCCAAATGTCGCAATACCTTATCCTTCGGGTGTTTTTGAATCGCGACTTTGAGCTTCGCGATTTCAGGAAATCCAGTTACAAGGGATATCTCTGCCCCTTGGAACCCCTGGTGGCCAAAATCCCGAAATGCCGAAAGGAATTATCATGACTTTTAATGAAAAGGAACTTTGTATTTCATGACTTTACAGATCCTGATTCCAGTTCCTTGACTCTTCAACTCCCAAAACCTGAAATGTTGAAATACCGATGACCAGGACTTCACAAGTCAAGTGACCCATCCCCTCACTCTTTGAACCCCCAGTTGTCGAAATTCTAAAATGCCGAAATATCCTGCCATTTGATCAATGAATCATAATGATCCCTGGGACCAACAGTTCCTATCGAATCATGATTTCATGGTTCGGGATTCTGAAAGACAAGAGTCCTTGTCTCTCCAACTCACGGTATTCGAAATCCCGAAATGGACCAACAGTCTAGATCTGCTTGTGATCAATAGTCACTACTGCTCCCAAGTTGTGGGTGTCAAGAAGCCCTCGCCACTAAACTCCTCATAGATTCACCTGATCCAACGTTCTACAGGGTTTCGATATTTCTCCTTAAGGACTCTCCACCATCCATCCAGGTCTCTAGGATCTCCCCTCCTGGATCCACTCAACATTAAAGTCTGGATTCCTTCCTCAAATCAGACGGTCTGTGGGATTTTCCACCATGATCCAATGCTCGACAACGTTCTTCCTCCTGATATTTTACTCACTTCAGACTTAGAAAATTTTCTAATTCATCGAAGACTCGGTCTTCACTGCTTCCAGGGAATGAGTTCCTGGATCTTGATAACACTTCCGCAGTGTTATTCCTCCTGATCTTTGTCTAGTTCAAAATCCAATCTCCCCCGCACTCCTCGCATTTGAGGGATTTTGATGACTCAGATCCATGGTGTTCCTCTTTGGCTCGATGCACACTTTGCAGATCTCCCAATGAAGAGAAACAATTGAAACTTTGAAAATTAACATTTCCATCCACTTGTTCATGAAAACAGAAAATAACAGGAAAATTCACACAGTCCAAACACCACACATTTAGGTCGATTTTCCATTATGTTATATTCACAAGTGTCCACTGGCTACACCATACATTCAAATTTAAAGTCACTCAAAAGATTGAGATCTCCTACTAACTCGCAGTTCTCTCTTACAGCTAGTATCTCTCGGTATTTCCACCTCTCTCCTTGTAACTGGGTGTGTAAACTTCTACATAACTCAAAGATGTTTCTAGGGTTTCCCATGTCTACTTTCCTACTCTAAAATTCATCCTACAATATCTTAGTTTGGCCACATTCCATAGCCGAAGTGGAAACTCCTGCTCAGTTTACAATTTCAAAACTTGTTTCAAAGGGTAAAATTCGACATCGGTTCAACCGTGCCTCCAAAGGTGAATTTTGGCACTAAGTGAAGGTGGATTTCAAAATCGGTCATACCTGTGAACATTGAATTTCTAGAAGAACTCACACATGTTGAGTGGTCTTGCCTCTGTGCGCTTGCCAATGATGCTCCTGCATCATACTCCCCTTGACAAAAATTCATGGACACCTATCTGTGAGCTCCTCTACTGATTTTCCCTGCTTCTATATAGCAGCTTTGTTTTCCCAACCGGCATCTTCTATTGGGTGTCCCTTCCATTTGACCAGATACTCAAAATAAGTCTTCCTCCTGGTCTTTCTGTCAATCCTTTGATACAAAATTTTCTCCATATGTGGCTTTTCTACCATAGGCATCTGTTTCTCCCACTGAATCTTTCCTTGATATTTTGACCCTTCTGTGTCATATTTCCTGTAAGGGTACAGGTCTGAAACATTGAATATGGGTGAAATGCCCACACCATCTAACAACTTGATCTCATAGTCATTTTCATCAAACTTCCTCAAGATCTTACAGGGTCCTATCTTCTTCATATTCAATTTGTTATATGTTCCCCTAGGGAACCTTTCCTTCCTGAGATGTGCTATCACTTGATATCCCACTTCAAATTGAGATTCCCTGCAATGTTGATCAACTCTGTGTTTGTATTTTTTTTAGAACTCTATAATTGTTCTTTGATCCGACCATGGAGTCTTTGCATCTTAGCAGAAAAATCCTCTGCTCCAGTGCTTCTGATCTCTACTTGTTCCAAGTACCTTAACTTAGACACTCCCCTAGGTTTCATTCCATATAGTATTTGGAATGGGTTCCTTCCGGTACTCCTATTTCATGAGTCATTGTATGCAAATTCTTCTTGTGGAAGAATCCAATTCCACTGGTTATGGCGTTCAATAACCAGGCTTCTTAATAAGTTTCTCAAACTTCTATTTACCACCTCAATCTGCCCATCTATCTAAGGGTGATAAGATGATTTGAAGGACAAATATGTCCCCATATTCTTCCACAACATTGATGCAGGAGCATCTACGACTCATCAAGCGAGCCAGCACGTGAAGGAAAAAGAGAATAGCTGGACAGCGCCAGCACATACTTTTTGAATTTCTTTGAAGATTGTTGCACTGCCATTTAAATGAAGGCATTCAAAGCCGAGCGCACTTGGATTGTACTATAGATAGGAAGGAATTTATTAATTTTAATGCTGTTAGATAGGAATTAACTGTGGATTAGACAGTTTTCTTTCGAGAGGGAAAACAAAATATAGACACCCTCCTTGTACATTGTATAATATATCCAGAGCATTAACATTCAGGAGTAGGAAGAGAACAACTCAGAGAACTGGTGAAGAATCGCCATGTACAGATATTGAATTAATAGTAAAGCTTTGATTCAATTCCATGGTTGTGATTATTCTCTGTGTGTTGTTGATATTATGCTGTTGCATATTTTCTTCTTGTTTTGCCTATTGTCTATATGTTGCATACGTGATTGCATGGCAGGTTTGAAATCTGAGGGAATGAAAGAATGAGTTTCAATCGTTTCTCTATCTAGGCCAGGAGATTGCTGCATAGAGTGCAGTGGAATTCCTCCGCATAGAGTGTGTTGAGGAGAATGGACAGCTAAACTCTCATCTTTGTTTGCCCAAAAGCTGTGTTGAGTTATTCGAACCGCGTAGGTGAAGAACAGGTTGAATTAATGTCTCCGAGGAAGGCTTGGGGAGAGGAGG
>CBVK0100635089.1:0-11449 GCA_900067695.1 Picea abies | reverse complement strand
CGACTAAGCGTCGAAGAGTTAGGAAAGGAGAACGCCAGGAAGGCGAGAGGAATTTCTCTTCGAGAAATCCTTCGGAATCTGAGTTATCGAATCCCTGAAACGCAAGGTGTGCGCGGGAAGTCGAAGTCTTTAGAAGACCAAGCTCAGGAGGAATAACACTTTGCATAAGTGCTAAAGGATCCAAGAATCAGACTCATCGAAGGAGGAAAGGTTCGAAACCTTTGAACACCCAGAAGATCTTCTAACTCTGAAGATAGCATAAGCACAAGGGGGAAAAGACCTTAGTCGTTCGATCTGAATGCTAGAGAATCAGAACTGTTCATCGGGAGGGATGCGTGGCAAACGACCAACGTTTCGCTGACTCGCGCTTTGGAGGAGTCAAAGGGCAGAACGCTAAGAATTCACGAAGCTCGAATCCGCGACTTGATCTGAGTCGTTGGATCCAGGAGAGATCTGGACCGTTGATTGTCCAAGGTGAAATATCGACATTTCGGGGATCGAAGGATCGGAGGTGACAAGTCTTTCGACTTCGCGAAACGCGAAGTCCCAAAATCATCGCGACCGTTGGATCGAAGGAGAGACCTGGACCGTTGATCCAGTGGCATCGCGATTTCGGCTATCGGGGGAATGGAGGCAAGGAGACTCCAAAGTTGATACCAGAAGAAACTGGAGAGTGCCCATGACCCCCTGAATTGACATTGGATTTGCCTTTAGATCTTATAACAAATGGGCGAAGCGCGAAATGCTGATTTGATCGCAGCCGTTGACTAAGGGAAGATCTGAGCTGTAGATCTTGGGTCATCGCGATTTCGGCTATTAGGAGAACAGAGGCAAGGAGATGCCAAAGACGCGAAACGATGATTTGATCGCAGCCATCGATCAAGGAAAGATTTGGACCGTAGGTCAAGGGTCATCACGATTTCGGCTATCGGGTGAACAAAGGTAGCAACACTCCCAGGGTTGCGAAACGCGAAATCGCGACGCGCCTTTCGCTCGAGCGCGTGGTCACCGCCAGTGGTCACAAGGGAGAAAGGGCTTAGCAGAGAGGAGCTAGCGCCCGTTTGGCGTTGAGGTTCGAACAACGCTTGGGAGAGAAGTCGCGGGTCTCAAACGACCTGCGCATTTGGGGAAAAGGACCTTTGTAAGTGGGTTTGGGGTCTAGCAGAGACCCGAAGAGTCAATCAGACTCGCGACGCGAAATCGCGACGCGCCTTTCGCTCGAGCGCGTGGTCACCGCCAGTGGTCACAAGGGAGAAAGGGCTTAGCAGAGAGGAGCTAGCGCCCGTTTGGCGTTGAGGTTCGAACAACGCTTGGGAGAGAAGTCGCGGGTCTCAAACGACCTGCGCATTTGGGGAAAAGGACCTTTGTAAGTGGGTTTGGGGTCTAGCAGAGACCCGAAGAGTCAATCAGACTCAGTATCTTGATCGATCCTAGACCAGGAGGTCTCACAACCCTTAGGATTGAAGGGTGGTCTGCATCATATTAGCAAACATTTGGTAAAGGTTCTTCGGTTGGTTGATGGAGACAAGCGTGCAATGGGCCATTTGTATAGGGCCAAAGAATCAATTCGTGCCTATTATGAGGACAAGGGGGATGAGGGATACGAGAAACGATCATTGATATGGAGAGTGATTGATGAGCGATGGAATAATACACTCCATCGCCCCATTCATGTTACAGGGATCTTCCTTAACCTCACATTCTCTTACTCCTGTGGTTTTAGATTTGATGATGAGGTTATGGATGGATTTCTCCCATGTGTTTAGAGGATGGTGCCAAGTTCGTAAGAATGTGTGTAGATTTTTAAAGAAATGGAAATATATAGGATGGCCACTGGAACATTTGGCTTTGACATGGTTGATCAGTACTAGAAGACCAAAATTCTAGGTAAGCTTTATTTTGTTTCAAATTTCAATGTCTCTCCTTCCTTTGTTTCAAATTTCAATATCTTTTCTTATGTTTTTCTTATTTGTTGTAGATTTCTGGTGGACAAGCTATTGCTCAAGATTACCCAATTTACAAAAACTTGTCATTCGGGTGCTTAGCCAAACTTGTAGCTCTTCAAGATGTAAACACAATTAGAGTGTGTTTCAAAAAATACACACCAAGAAGTGCAACAAGTTAAAATTTTTCAAATTAAATTTTGAACTCATTATAAATTATAATTTTATGTTGTGTCACCCTCTAAATTATATATTATAATTTATAATTTATGACCCTTATAAAGGTTGGAATTAAAACGCTTTAATAAAGTGGTCTATGCCTACTATAATCTCTGATTGTGGGTGAGGTAGCTTCAGAAAACACTTGTCATGGAGGCCATTTTAAATACACACCAAGAAGTGCAACAAGTTAAAATTTTTCAAATTAAATTTTGAACTCATTATAAATTATAATTTTATGTTGTGTCACCCTCTAAATTATATATTATAATTTATAATTTATGACCCTTATAAAGGTTGGAATTAAAACGCTTTAATAAAGTGGTCTATGCCTACTATAATCTCTGATTGTGGGTGAGGTAGCTTCAGAAAACACTTGTCATGGAGGCCATTTTGTTGGATGAGATTGACACCTCTACTACATGGAGGGTTGAGACCGAGAGTCCTGTCATGGACTTGACCCTTGATTGGTTGCAGGAGGAGGTAGCGGGGGAGTGTGCACTATGTGGTAGAGGAGGATGTTTTAGGGTTAGATCGAGAGTCCTATCATGGACTTGACCCTTGATTGGTTACATGAGGAGGTAGCGGGGTAGAGGAGGATGTTGTAGGGTTAGATCGAGAGTCCTATCATGGACTTGACCCTTGATTGGTTACATGAGGAGGTAGCGGGGGAGTGTGTGGTAGAGGAGGATTTTCCAAAGTAGACACCGTTACTATAGGTGGCTATTGACATTGGGATTGCAACACCACCTTCATGGACTCAGACACAACCATTTGGACTTAGCATTAACATCAACAAAGGACGTTAGAGTCTAGCTTCTCCTCCTTCTAGAGGACGTTTGAGTCTAGTGCTAGCGTCAAGGCCTTCTTCATCTAGAGAAAGTTCCATTACCAGAGCCATTACCTTTGACTATCTTTGATCGTAAAAGGGGTAGAGATTTTATTTATCTGGTTTCATTGTAGATGACCCATGATAATGAGATACATTTATTATATTTTTGATGATATTTTGAGGCTCAAGAGTTAGAGTTTGGGACACGATTCAAAATTGATGTGAGATAGACATCTTATACATATTATATATTAGTTTTCTTTTCATATTTATGTGGCAATTTATTTAATGTTATTGTTGCTTTAGATGCTTAAAACTTGAAAAAAATGAATATTTTTGTATTTATTAAAGTTTGCCGATATTTTCTGCAATGTTAGGATTAGTTGTTTTCCGGAACATCGACGATATATTCGCCGACATGATGTTTCCGACACTAGTATAGACACTTTGTAAAAGTATTTTCTTAGAACCCTTCTACGCTATCTTCTTCCCTGATGGCAACCCCTCCTAATGGTGATAAGCCTCCTCCTTTCCAAGTAGGAGCTAATAGAAAGAAGAAGAAAGGGGGACCTCCTTCCTCTCATCCTCAGAATCTCTCAATCCCCCCAAGCTCCAACTGCTGGGAAATTTTAGTGGGTGGTGATGCCGAATAACCTTCCAAAAAAAGGAGGTTTCAGCCATTCCCCAACAAGATAGAGCAATGCCCAATAGGAATATTTTTGGAGCATTCCAAAAGAAGGGTACAGTCATGAGAATCTTGAACTGAATGTAATAGAAGAGAAATCGGATCAGGAAACAAACTAGGATCCAGAGAAGGCAACAAATGAGGCAAAAATCCTTCCAAATCAGGAAAATCCTCCTGAATGGGATGCAGCCCAAGCTCAAGAGAATCCTCTAGTGCAACAAGTAAATTTGCCCCCATCTTCTGAATCTCCATCATATGCTGGAGTTTTGAAGAAAGTCTCTCAATCTTCCCCTCCCCTCACAAGGGGAAGGAAAACAAATCAGGAATGAAGAGAAAAAAAGACAATCAAATCTTTTTTTGGGCCATCAGAGCTACTTGGACTCACTCCTATTTGAAGGGGGGAGAGTACTCGATTCTAATTGAAAATAATGTATTGATTCTGCATACTGTTAGGCAATCACTTTGTAAGAATTTATCCTTATATGTGAGAAGTTGGACGAAAGCGTAATTGTAAGAGGAAGATTTGGTATTTTTCCTCCCTGCATTATGACAGAAGGATGAAAGGCTTGAAATCTGCAAGTGGTGGCCAGCCTCCTTATTTTTGTATTAATATGCTATTTGGTTCAGCCGCAACCATCTTTTAATACAAATTCTAACCGTTTCTGTTAAAAAAATTGCCAAGCCAAAAATAGAAAAAAGGTCACACATACAAACAAAAACATAGGCTATATGCAAATTGAAAAAGAATGAACAATGAATTGTTTTTTAAGAAAATTATTGTGGTAAAATTAGAGAAGCGTCAAAATAGACATGATATAAACAATTGCAATGTTTGATGGAGGAAGAAAGGAGGAAACATGCACATGCACAACAACAACAAAGAAGCCATCAACATTGCAAATCAAAAGCAATGTTGCAAACATCGTGTCAACAAATATATCATTGAGGGTTTGGAAAACAACTTATTGGTAACATCGGGGAAAATATCGGAAAATATTGGCAAACTTAAAAAAACCAAAATATTATTTTTTTTTGAATTTTTTAAACATCTAAAGAAACAACAACATCAAATAAATACATTGCCACGGAAATATGAAAACAAAACTGATATATAAGATGCATAAGATGTCTAGTGAAACATCACACTCAAAACTAAATCATGTCTTGAGTCCAGACTCCTAAGCCTCAAAATATCATCAAAAAATATAATAAATGTATCCCATCATCACAAGTCATCTACAATGAAACCAGAAAAATAAACTAGTGATTCCCTTTGCCCCTTTTAGGGGCAAAGGTAATGGCTCTTCCCCTTGATGAAGAAGGCCTTGAGGCTGGTGTTGGACTTTGACGTCCTCTAGAAGAAGGAGAAGCTAGACTCTGATGTTGCCTATTGGTGCTACTACTAAGTCCATTTCGCTGTCTAAGTCTGTGAAGGTGGTGGTGCACTATCAATGTTAGTAGCCACCTCCTATAAATGTGTCTGCTCTAGAACATTGTCCTCCTCTACCACACTCTCCCCCACTATCTCCTCCTATGCCTCTTCCGGTAACCAATCAGGGGTCAAGTCCATGATAGGCCTCTTGGTCTCAACCCATCCATGTAGAAGTTATGTCAATCCCATCCAATGAAATGGCCTCCATGTTAGATGTTTTTTGAAGCTGCTTCACCCACAATTGGAGATTGTAGTAGACGTAGACCATGTCATTAAGGCGCTCGCATTCTAGCCTGTATGGGGGTCATAAATTATATTACATAATTTAGAGGGTGATGGGGCATAAAATTATAATTTATAATGAATTCAAAATTTAATTTGAAAATTTTTAACTTGTTGCACTTCTTGGTGTGTATTTTTTCAGGCACACTTCAGTTGTGCTCGCATCTTGAAGAGATACATATTTGGCTAAGCACCCGAATGGCAAGTTTTTGTAAATTGGGTACTCTAGAGCCATAGTTTGTCCACTAAGAATCTACAACAAATAAGAGAAACATAAGAAAATACATTGAAATTTGAAACGAAATGAAGCTTACCTGGCATTTTGGTCTTCCTATATAGAACAACCAGGTCAAAGCGAAATGTTCCAACGACCATCCCATATTTTTCCATTTCTTTAGAAATCTTCGCACGTTCATGGGGTTGAGGTAGATCCCTGCAGCATGAATGGGGCGATGGAGTATATTGTTCCATCTCTCATCAATGACCCTCCATATCAATAATCATTTCTCATATCCTTCATCCCCCTTGTCCTCATTATAGGCATGGATGGATTCTTTGGTCCTATCCATGGCCTCATACAAGTAGTGACCCGGATTGGATCATTATATTATTTGTCATCTATCTTTATGCTTTCAGAGTGGAAAAAATTGGAGGAATCGACTTGCAGGGTCATTTTAGTGGAAGGTCCTAGTTTGGAAAATTAGGGTATGGAACCTTCCCAAAGCTATATTGAGAAATTGAACATGAATTTTTGGGGGTTTTGTGTCTAGAATGTGTGCCCACCCCCTTGATGATTTTCTACACTCTCATGCAAAAGTTATGCCTCCCGCAAGTTGACCTATCGTGTTGACCACCATGGTATGAGAGGATGTCACATTAGCCCCCATTACTCATGCATATGGGGCTAGCCACATATGTAATTTCAAGAAGATTCTAGAAAGTTCAAAACCCTATCACAATTGAGGGTTGAGGAAGTAAAGAATATCGAGCTATGTTAAATACTGGGCCACTAGGAGAAGGGGTTGCATTCTTTTGCATTCTATCTTATTCCACAGTCGAGCAAAACATCTGAGAGTGGTATTTTGTGAGCATAACAGAGGAGGAGAGATTCTGTAGCAACTGTACAGGCCACAGGTCAAAGGAAACTCCATAGAGAGTGTCTCTTTTTTTGTACTTGCATCATTTCTATACTAGAGAAAAGAGAGCAGAGCAACCTCACCTTCTAGCTGGGTTTTCTCCCATATTGGGTTTCCTAGGTCATATCTTGTTTATTTGTGGATGGTGTGTGTATTTATTTCTGTTCTCTATTTTTCACATTTGAACTATTTCATACGTTTTATAAGAAGAAAACCAGTGATAAAGAGTCTGAGATCTAAAGGAAAAACAACCTTAATAGTAAAGATTTAAGTTATTTATTAGATTTGTTGTGACGAACTGTTCCAGTGGAATATCCGTGGTAGTTTATAGATCATATTTGTATTGGAGCAAGTTTTTCTTTTGGGTATTTGTGGGAAGTTGCAGGATCCATGAATCGACTTAAAGAGAAGACGTAGAAACCCTAGCCATGGCGAACGATTCTGTTCATAATAACCCTCCAGATCCAGTAGAAGGGAGATTTGAGAGGTTGGAAGTGCAAGTTGCTGACATCAGTTGAAATATGAACCTCCTCATGGCGATTCTAGCAAGCAAGCTCAGACCGTTCGGAGATGATGGAGGCTCTAACTCAGAGATCGAATCGAAGGGGAAATCAAGAGATCAGGAAGACTCTGGAAAGGAGTTGCGGAAAGAATCCGACAAAGAGAAGCCAAGTTCGAGTGTCGTTAACCCTTCACAGTCCCTATTCAAGATGGAAGCGAAAGTGGACATAAAACCATACCAAGGTGAGATCGATGCATTAAAACTAAATCATTGGTTGCAACAACTAGAAGTTTATTTTAGTGTTCACCATGTAGATGAAGAGTAGAAGATTTCATTTGCTAGATTGAAGTTAGAGGGCCATGCTTTAACTTGGTGGGAAATCCATATAGAAACACTTAGGTTGGAGGGTGACATTAAAACTAAATCATTGGTTGCAACAACTAGAAGTTTATTTTAGTGTTCACCATGTAGATGAAGAGTAGAAGATTTCATTTGCTAGATTGAAGTTAGAGGGCCATGCTTTAACTTGGTGGGAAAGCCATACGAAAACACTTAAGCTGGAGGGTGATCCGCCAATAACAAGGTGGGAGGACTTCTAAACCCTCATCAAATCCCAAGTCTACCCTATCGGGTATGTAGAGGACCAATGGATCCGATGGCACTACTTCAGGCAGGGGCAGGGATAGAGTGTACATGAGTACACCACTGAGTTTAGAAAGATGGCCATCATGCTGGGTATCTCTCCCAAGAACCTAAATGTACTCCTCAAGTATCTAGGGGGTTTACACAGTCATTTATGAAAGCAGGTGATGCTCTTCAAGCTAAGGACAGTGGATAAGGTGTGTATACAGGCACAATACCTAGAAAACATAGGCCAAAAGAAAGGGCAACCAAGTGGTTCGAAGCAGAAAGAGAAAACATAGGCCAAAAGAAAGGGCAACCAAGTGGTTCGAAGCAGAAAGAGCACCAGGAAGCTTCCAAGGAGGGGAAGAAGTGGAAAGGGGGCAAAGATAAGAATACAACAACCACTACACATTAGTGCAAAGATCCCAACAACCATTGCAATCATTGCAATCATTGCAACATTGATGGCCACACCAAGGAAAATGCTAGAAACTACATCGAGAGTTGAACCCAAAGAATTGCAAGAAAGACTGAAAGAAAAAGAACCTTCTAGCCACAAATTCGAGGAATCAGGTTGAAAGTAGCTCAGATGTGGATGAAAAGATTGTTTGCACATCTTTGTGCAGAAGGAGGTGAATCTGAGTAGCCTTCATCACCATGAAGAGAAAGGGGTCGGCCCCACTTATTTTATGTTGTTGACAAATTATGTGGACAAATTGTATTAGGATAGCCTCATATAAAAGGCTACCCTCACATTTCATTTTATCATCATAACTTCTCACCATTTGTGAGAGTACTTATGAAATTTTTGCCCTCTAAGGGTCATTGGCTATCTCTCTCTCATGCACTATGCTTGGAAGGTCACTTGAGAATGGTTTTTCCTGATTTTGGATGGAAATTTCTGCAATTAGGGTTTTATCTCATGATTTCTTGGATGAAATAAGTGAATTTTCTGCAATTTATTCTTATGTTATTAATGTTTCATGGTAAATTTGTTATTTTATGCTAGCCATCTTGCTTGGTGAAACCCTAAGAGAGGAACATAAGTGTTTCTTCCTCTTACAAGGTAATTTTTGTCCAAAATTTGTGAAAGAGTCCTTGTTAGGGTTAGAACCCTAAAGCCCTAAAGTGCTAGCACTTTAGGATTTTAGCCCTACACTTTTGATTTTGACCTAGTTGAAGCTACAAGAAGGGAGGAACGATTTCTAGGGCCCAAATGTGCTTGCACCCTGAAAACCCGAGTTTGAATCCTACCTCTTGGTTGCAACTAGATCAAGTTTCAAGCTTAGTTGCATTTGTTTTTATAAGACTCCATAACCCTTAAAAGGCAGTGGTTTTAAAACATTATCATGGTGAATTGTTTGACGAACTCATTCTCTCAACTCTCTTAAGCATCCTACTAACCTAACTAACACTAACATTGGCAAACTCATTGGATAATTTGTTGATGCTACAAAAGTTTGCTACAGCCATATGATAACACTCTAATTTGTTGCATACACTCTTGTAAAGGTGGCCTAACTTATTCAGAAATTGCATCTAACAATTGGATGTTATTCTAGTGGATGTATGCTAAGTTTTCATGGTCAATTGTTGCATGTCTGAGCATTCATTGTTGTTGCTGTTGTAAATCATTTATTGTTGTCATATCATTGTTTACTACTGCAAATTTACAACAGCCATTGCTTCTTATCTTGTCCAGTGTCTTGAAGAGGTATTAATTACATGTTTGGACTTGGAAATAATCACATATATGATGTAAAGTGTTCTTGTTCCGGGCAGGTACTCAAACAACTTCATACCTCTTCTACTACCTTGTAATCATTGCAACCATCAGTGCAAAGATCCCAACAACCATTGTAATTATTGCAACATTGATGGCCACATCGAGGAAAAATGTTGGAAACTACATCCAGAGCTAAACCCAAAGAATCGCAAGAAGGATGTAAAAAAAAAAAACCTTCTAACCATAGATTCAAGCAATCAAGTTGAAAGTAGCTCGGATGTGGATGAAAAGATTGTCTGCACATTCATGCAAAAGGAGGTGAATCTGAGTAGCCTTAATCACCAGGAAGAGAAGGAGATGACCAAGCTCTTCCACGTCAAGATTCAGGTCAAGAAGACCAAGATAGATGCTCTATTCGACTATGGTTCGCAAGCTAATCCCATAGCAGCGGATCTGGTCAAGCTTGGATTGGAGGTTCACGATCATCCTAGCCCCTATCCATTGGGTTGGGTAAACAAGGATGCAGAGATAAAGGTAACGAAACAATGTAAGATTAAGTTTGCTGTAAGTGTTGATTCTATTGATGAAGTGGAATTGGATGTAGTACCCCTTGATGTATGTGGAGTAGTGTTTGGAAGCCCCTACATGCATACGAGGGATGCAATCTTCATGCAGAGAGTCAACCAATACCAACTGATCAAGGATGGGAAGTCCTACATCATTAATGCACATAAAGGCAAGTCAAAAATCTCACTGGTAAGTGCCAACCAAGCCAAGAAGTTGATTAGTTTCAGTAAGAAATATGTTTTTCTTTTCTTAAGAGAAAATCGGTCTGATGATGAGTCAATGAGAGCAAAGGCATCCTTGGAGGGGTGTACTAAAGGGAAAAAACATCAGTTGGAGGAGTTTCTACAGGAATATAGAGGAGTGTTCAAGGAGCTTAAAGGGCTACCACCCAAGAGGGATGTGGAGCACGAAATATAGTTATTGCCAGACTCCCCCCATTGCCAAATATTGCGTTGTATAAACAGTCTGTTCCATAAGCGAATGAAGTGAAGAAGCGGGTGTAGCAGTTGTTGGAACAAGGTGTGATTCAACCAAGGACCTCACCTTGTGGGTCACCCATCATAGTTGTACCCAAGAAGGATAGGACTTGGAGAATGTGTATTGATTACAGGGCATTAAACAAGATTACATTGAAGAATCGGTACCCTTTGCCAAGGATTGATGATCTGTTGGACTAACTACAACATGCCGAGTACTTTACTAAGTTGGATTTGAAATCATGATATCGCCAGGTACGAGTCAAAGAAGAAGATACCTGGAAGACTGCCTTCAAGACAAGGCAAGGTTTGTATGAGTGGTTGGTTATGCCATTCTTCAAGACAAGGCAAGGTTTGTATGAGTGGTTGGTTATGCCATTCGGTTTATGCAATGCACCAACTACATTTATGAGACTAATGAATGATGTTTTATGCCCTTATCTAGATTAATTTGTTATTGTCTATTTGGATGATACTCTGGTTTATAGTGCTATCTGGGAGGAACACATCTCACATATTATGCAGGTGTTAGAGACTCTGAAGAAGCATTGGTTGCTTGCCAATCTCAAGAAATGCGAGTTTGCTCAACAGTCTTTGGTGTATTTGGGGTATGTGATCGATGGAGGGGAGCTTAAGATAGATCCCGCGAAGATGGAGGCCATCATGAAATGGTCAGTTCCTACAAGTGCCACTGAAGTTAGGTGTTTTGTTGGGGCAACACAATACTTGCGAAAGTTTATAGCTTCATTTTCAGCAGTTGCTGCTCCACTCCACACCATAACAACAAGTGGTAAGAGTTTCTAGTGGGGGAAGAATCAACATAAGGCTTTTGATGCTAAAAAGAAAGATCAGTCAAGCACTAGTGTGTGCACTACCAAACTTGCAGAAGCCCTTCGTAGTGGAGACAGATGCAAGTGGGTATGCCATGGGAGTAGTATTGATGAAGGGAGGAAGGCCCGTCTGCTATCATTATGAAGTATTTCATGGGGCGGTTCTCAACTACCCTACCTACGACAAGGAGCTCT
>CBVK0100635088.1:0-11449 GCA_900067695.1 Picea abies | reverse complement strand
GGTTGATAATTTATGTTTCACTTGGTTGTTTAAAATTAATTAAGCAATTATAGTGACCAACAGCCACCGAAATCGCAGGGAGATTTGAAACAGTCAGCACGTCTTAGTGAAGTGTTATGATTGTAGTTAGCCGCCAAAAAGACAAAGAGCTATCGAGTATGACTTGGTAAGAGGTGTTTTATGAGTTATTATGATTATGGTTTGATATATCTAACCCTAAACCCTCCGGATCTTACACATGTCCTAGGAATTAGGATCTGATCTCGGTGTATCCTGACTTGATCATTTCAACTCTAAGTTTCACAAAATCATGTGGTCTTTGTACTTCCTATCCTTCAAGGTTTATCGAATAATCATTATCATTTCAAATTCTAATTACCCTCTCACATCCCTCAAAATCATGGATCGCCTTAATCATATTTCCCCATTTCTTGCCTCTGTCATAGCTGAGCACAAACCTCCCTGGTCCTGTGTTGTGTCTATCTCCTCCCAAGCCCAAATTATTCAATTTGCAGGTATAGAAGCATTCTATCAAATGAAGAGGGGAGGACCAGCTCTCAGGAAAGAGCTAGATGATATCGGCTATCTTGATTCATATCCTAAGGTGTGCCAATGCTTCAAGGACGTGGGTTACTATAGATTTTGTGAGAAACTACAAGGATCACATCAGCAAGTATCAGAAGCCTTTTCTCTCACATTTGATGGTAGAAAGGCAGTCATTGGCAAAGATGAGTTCCTGGTGGATGAAACTCTCATAACAGAGGTGACAGAGATGCCAAGGACTGGAGAAAATTGGTTCAATACCATTGTTACAAAGGAGGTTGAATTCAGGTCTTATTTGAAACCAGAGCACAAGTGTTTGATATGGAAGAAAGACATTCCTATGTCTTTTCTGGAGGATAAATGGCAACACTTGTTGAAGTCAATTCTTGTTTACATAACCTGTGAGGGTAGATATAATAGGGTAATGATTTATCATTTCAAATTGATGAATCACTTTATTGGCAGGAGCCCCTTGAACCTTCCTTATTACCTCCACAGAAGATTGACTAAGATGGCTCATCAGGTCAAGGCTAAACCAAGCAAGGTTGCAGGCAGATTATCCCATCATGGTTTGATTAAGCTCTTGATTTGTGAGATATTGAAGAGAAGGAACAAGGATTGGGGGCACTTCTTATTTTGGAATGAGTTTCAGACTGATTTACAACCAGAGGATAAAACTAGATCTTCTTCAAAGAAGTCCTCTACTCCTAGGAGTGGGAAAAGGAAGAGGAGAGCTATCTCTCTAGTGGCATATGAGCAAGATATTTCATCTTCCAAGCCTAAGAAAGAAAAGAAGAAGTTGTATTTTAATGAAGACACAGAGCAGGCTGCACCAAAGAAGACAAACTTTCTAAATTTTCCATATTCGGATTCATATGAAGAACCAGAAAAAGAGGAAGTCCTTGTTGATGAAAATATTGAATTTTCCATGGAGCAAGCACCAGAGACTAAGATGTTCACAAATCCTGAAAAGGGTGAAACATCTAGTAGAAAAATAAAGTAGAACAAATCAAAGAAGATTAAGAAACTCAAAGAGAAAAAAGCACAGCAGGAAGTGCTAGAGAGACTGTTAAAGGACAGATACGAAACTCTATCAAAGAATTTTGCAGAAACCAGTGCAACCCTAGAAAGATTGGCACATGAAAGTGTAAAGGAAAAGAAAAAGAAGAAGAAGATCGTAAAGGACTATAACAATCTATGGAGAGTGGCTATGCATTTGAAGAAAAAGGTCAAGTTATTGAAGTTGCAATCCATGCCTTCAAGACCTCAGCCTCAAGCACCTATTGATCTTGAAAACCCTAGCAAATGTAGCCATCCATTTGAATGATCCAGAAGCAGCCAACAATTCTATAGCCATTCCAGAACCTGCTCAAGATGCAGAGGCTTCAGAAGATCAGCCATGAAGTGTTTTAAAGCTAAGATAAAAGGTATTTTGCAATTTTGTTAATTTTTCACTAAGGCGGGACTTTCGGTGTCTTAGGCGAACATTTCAACTATTCATTAGCCACCGAAAGCAGATCTTTCAGTGGCTAACAGGCTCGGATTTTGCCTCTCTTAGCCACCGAAAGCACATATAGGGCAGAGAGACACTATTTTTGCACAGATCCAAGATTTTCTCACCCAAATGGCTCGAAAATGGTTTGTAATGATGGATAACAATTAAGGGCATCAATTTTAGGTTTATTTTCTATCTTTCAAGGTGCTAGCAAGAAGGAAAAGATAAAGTTGGTTTTCTATTCTTAGGAAAAACTGTCTTTTGCTAAAGATGGAAATTTTGCCTTATCCATCAGCCTTAGAAGTTTTCCTGCAGCCATCAAAGATTATAAGGATATGAAGACCATCAAAGATAAGGAGTTGACCTATTTTATGGGATCCTTTCCTATTTTCTTGTGCTAGTTGTTGACTTTCTATTTTAAGTAAAGTTGATCCAGTATTCTAGGATCTAGATATCTGATGTAAGGGCTATAAAGACACAAACTTTTGATGAACAAAAGGTTGGACTTGGGATGACCGAAAATGTAAAAATGCTCACAGGATTTAATTGACTGTAACGAATGAATACAAAGACTATATTTTCCAGATTCTTGTGTCATTTTCTGTGGTGAAGTTTTCTCTGATGTAAATTGTAATTCCTTAGTTTTTCATATTGTTTTTATTTTCTCATTGCTTATAAGAAGAGTATACTCAGGATTTGTCATGAACACCCTGATCTGGCTTAAAGACAATGTTTACGTTTTCTTCTAAAGATTGAGTGAAAAATTTGGATAAGCTCTGCTTTGAATTTGAAATGACCTTTGATCTTTTCCTCTCTCCATCCTACAAATTATAAGAATCCACCGATGTGACTATATTTCCTGGTTACATATGTCTTTGTTATTTATTCATTTAATCATATTTTATCCTTGACTCCATTTTGCCCAATGGTCCTTTTTATGTCTCAACCAAAACAATTCAAAAATCCATAAATAAACCCATGTTATGCATAACTAGCCTAATATCTATTCAAACAAATCCATATCAAATAGAGAGATCCCTCTCTGAGTCTTGGAGGGATCCAAGACTTGAAGTGGTTTTGATGTTGCCTCTGTGACTGCCTCCACAACCTTGGGCAAATTACAGAGTGATAACACACCCTGCAAAATGAGTGTCATAATAAAATCCAATGTTAATATCTTCTTCAATCATGTTTCAATTCATTTTAGATTGCCAAAGGCTATTGTCTATGATAGGGACATCAATTTAATTGTGTATCTTATGGTCCATTTGTTGGTCCATGATGGATACTAATTTGTCCAAATTGGTTTCCTTCTAATTCCATGTCGATGGATACATAGAAGTAATCAGCATGATGATTGTACATATCATCAAAATGTATAATACAAGCATCGTCATGCATGGGATAAAATTTGTCTTTATATACATTAAAACTACAATACATTTACTCTTCATAGTTCTATCTGCCACTCCCTTTTTAAAAGTACCTGGGGTTCCAGCCATTAGCCCCAACTAATATAGCATTGGACATTGAATCAATGCATGAAGATCCCTCCCATGCTCAAAATGAGGAAGACAAAGAAGGCAAGTTTGTTTAATGAATCTAACATATCCAACAAGAATTTCATGATATTATACAAAATCCAATGCCAAGTACAAGAAATGACACAAACAACATTAGGTTCCACATAAGTTTCAATTTGGTGACAAGGTATGGTTACACTTGTAAAAAGAGTGACAAACAAGATCCCATAGGTAGCTCATACTACTCTAATATGGGCCAACACCATCACCAACTATATGGGTAGGAATGATATGAATTGAATCTTCCATTCTTCCTTGAATTACACCTTGGTTTTAATGCAGAGCTACTTTGACCATACTTTTTCCCTTTGATAGATGTATCCAAGGTAGAAAAGCACTTGTCCATGATAGTGTCCAACCTATACTACATTGAACAAGCTAGAATGGACCAAATCATGGATACCAAATTAAAGAGCAGCCACCAATAGAGTATAGAACTATTTTAGGTTGTTGAAGCAAGACAACTTCTTCACTAGGGAAAGTGGTTCACCAAGAACCATATTCAATAGAAGTTTCACCATATATTATAGGAAATTGATACAATGGATATCATTTATACTCAAGGGTGAAGGATTGATTTAGGAAATTTTTCGAGGTCATCTCACAAACAATCTTCACATTGATAGTTTTTGCAGTTTTTAGGTCATGAACTTCTTACGAATTTTTGGGGGGCTTCCAAAGTATTTTCAAAATTTGGATACTTAAATGAAGAACATTCAAATCGGTCTGCAAATTATCTTTCCAAGGAGATCAAGAAAACCTAAAACATAGAAAGGAGTGAAATTTTATGTTCTCAACTAGGATCCCCTTTTCTCATACAACTCAATTCCATGAGTCAATGTCACACTTAGCACTAACTTCATATTAGGGTTAGGGTTTGCATCTTGTTTTTTTGCTTTTGAGGATTTTGGCATTATTCATGTAATTTGGTTTCTTGTAATGGGTTTTTTGCAAATGAGAGTAGCATACATATATCTTCTCATAGATAACTACCAACACTCTAGACCTTGTATATTTTTGTGTTAGCTATATTTCATTCCATTCTCAATATAATGTTCATCACTACCAATTGAGTCAATTATTTTCCATGTCTAGTGTGACCTCATCAACCTCGTCACATATCGTAATGATCACATCATGAGTTGACACTACTACTTTCATAAATAAAAAAATTGGATTGACTTTTACATGTAACCTCTCTCTTTCTTCTTGTCTCAACATTTATTTAGATTGCCTCCAAAGTGCAACTAAGGCCTCTAGCTCCAATGCATAAATCCATGACATCATGCTCAGACCATCTTGATTTCAATTCTAGAGTGTCCTTTCTCTTAATAGTTATTTCATTAAATCGATATTGTTTCCTATCGATCGACAAATCTTTTAGTTTTCTAGCTTGCTTATCAAGATCTACCATGTGGTGGATCTATCCTCAAATGCTTTAGCATGGATGCTCACGAATCAATTGTTGGCTTATTGAATGCTTTGGATTTTTGAAGAGTGGTTTGTAATTTTCAATTGCATTAAGAGAATCAACATGCATTCTACAACTCAGTATTGAAGAGATTGTGTCATTCATCCCATTTTAACGTCCATCCCATCCATCTATAATGTTGACGTTAGCTTATGTCGACCCAATATAATATGTTATACAAAACTCAAAATATAGTAATAATAAATCTAATGTGGACTAAATAATAATCATTCACAAATATATATATATATATAGAGAGAGAGAGAGAGAGAGAGATCAACTATGGGAAGACGAGGAAACTGAGTCAATTGTACTCTATACCATTCCTCGTTATTTTTTATCAAGCCATATAATATGTTATACAAAATTAAAAATATAGTAGTAATAATTTAATGTGGACTAAATAATAATCATTCACAAATCTCTATCTACATAAAAGTAACACTATAGAAACAAAATCAAATCAACTATTAAAAGATAAAAAAACTCAATCAATTATATATGGTAATTGTTATTATAAGATAAAGAAATTCAATCAGTTCTACATGGTAGTTGTTATTTATATGTAGAGACACATAAAGAGAGCGAGAGCATGGTTTTCAAGAATGTGGTCAAATAAAAATATTTATAGGATCTTATATGGATTTGATCAATGAAGATGAAAATTCAATGTAACAAAGACTAAAGATATTTATCAACTTCTTAATGAGTGATTCCACTGAGAGTAGTAAAGATACTCTACAACTTAGAATAGAAAAAAAACATAGATTAAAAGAGTCAATAGTATTTTGAGATTATAACTCTCCCTTACACTATGGAACAATAATAAATAATAACTGTCATGAAAATGTTCGTGACTTTGGGTAAATAATTCGTTACACTAAAGCATGCCATCACTAGGAATTGGTATATGACCTTTGTGGTATACTTGTCGCGTTATTTTGTAAAGAACATTCTCTATTATGTAAGAATCTCAACATTCGATTTTGCGTGTAAAGAACATGCTCTATCATAGAAGAATCTCCACACTTTCTCTCACACAAATCACCGTCACAAACTTTCCAATAAAGTAGAAGTATGTAGACTACAACTTTTCTCATCCGAATTTCTAATTTGATGGGCTAGCTCTCCACGTTAGGGTAATATCATTATTACCATAATTTTAAGTTATATATATATATATAATCATGGGATAATATATTTTCTTAATATAATTTTATTTTGTATTATATCATTATATCGGGAAAAACAATAAAGGTTCTCAGCAAAAGTAAGGGGAAAACAACCAAAACCAAAGGAGGGATTCTTCGTTCAAGAGAGGGAAGGGTTGACAATAAGTCCCCAGTGGAATCACCAAAACATCTGATTCCAAAACATAACATGATTATTAGAGTAAGGCATCACATTACTATCACATTACCATAAGCATGAAAGAGAGAGCGAGCTTCTACTCAATTTTAGGTAAAAAACTAGAAATTGTATGAGAGGAAGAGGGGAAAAAAGAGGAGGGAAGACCACTAGCTTAATTAGGGTTTTATGGTTGATTATGTGACCTAGGGTTATATATTAATTAGGGTAATTAAATTAGACCTCGACATCAAGTAGAAGATAACAACAGTTAACACAGGAAACAAAGCTAACTAGGTTAATTTATTGACCTCTTTTGGTGAGCTAATTAATCTAATTGTTGAAGATGAAAGGGAGATGAAAATGAAGGAATTCACCCATAAGAACATTATCATAGGTGTTGAAGCTACTTGAGATGAGGATAAGAGATGTGATAGGCCTCCAAGATAGGGTTTCTCCACTTGAACCATCCTACACACATCTTTACACCTTTCCAAGAACATAGTTGATCTTGATCTTTGATAAAATGCAATAAAAACACCTATATCTACCATATATATAGAACAGTTAAGTAGTGTATGGTTAGCCAAATTGTTATGACAGAGATGATACCTCTTTATGCCTAGTTGAGTTGGAATCTCCCTTAAGGTAGAAGAGTCAAATCATTGAAGGTCTAGGAGGGGACTAAATCAATGGAGATGCCCTAGGATGAAACAATAAGCCTTCAAAGGAGAAACCAAACCAAAATCAAGAAATACATGTAGAGGTACTAGAGATTATAGGAACAAGCAACACAAGAGAATGGAAGAATGTTAGGGAGCTAGACCAAGATTGGACATCAATCAAGTAGTGTTCATTGAATATATTCAAGAATGGAAGAGGAAATGAAGAGACCTTACAAAGATGAGAGGAGTGGTATAAATAGGAAAGTAAATGACCTCAAGGCATAAGTGAACATTGCATTATCCATTGGACAAAGTGTGTCATACATAAGTGTCTTATTGCAGGTTTTGATTGAGTGTTATTTATTTCTCAATATGTATCGTAATTTTTTTCCCAAAATTATACAGTTTTATTCTGTAAGCCACAACTCATAAATATGGTACAACCCTCAAATTTATGATTTTATTGTCATGGATAAATCATGATGATCAAGAAATTTTTTATCTATTGGAACCCCAACTAGGCATTCCCAAATAGATTTGGGTTGTCGAGGCCCTAAATGAAGTATCCTAACAAACTATAGGCTAGATAAGGGACTCAAGGCTCTAGCGAGAACTTGATAAGTGAGAGAATGCCCCTAAACAAGTGCCTTAGAGGGTCTAATAGAGTCAAACCAAAATCCAAAGTTTAAAGACAAGAGGAAAGGCAAAGGGGGATCCTTACCTTAGCATTAGACATCACAAAACAATCATATGTCTAGACTAAGATAAGGTTATTCAATATAGAGAGGTTCGGCACATAAGAGTGCTCATAATGAAGGATGAGAAGTAGCCAATTCTTTGTTGGGTGGGTCACATATGGACACAAAAAATAAATAGGCCACATTGCAGCACCTTTGAGAGTGTAGGATTATGTGAATAATTAAGTATGAAATCCATATGCTACATATGTAAACATGTTTAGACTTTCACCTCCAAGATGGACATTTGTGCCATCACGGTCATCTATATGTTCATTTAGGTGAGCCTGAGAAGATATTTTAGAGGCTTGTACTTGTAATTGGATGATATGACACTTTAGTCTAAAGAATATAGTGGAAATGAAGTACTTATATTATCCAAAGATCCGACATGATGTTTGTAGATAATATATATTATGCACTTATTTTTCCATTTCTAAACCAGCGATAAAGAAGAAGAGACTATATACTCCTTTCCCCACTTTAGATAAACCTCGGGATTAACTATCCATGGATTTTATGTTAGGTTTTCCCTCAGCCAAACATGAAAAAAAAGGTGATTTGTGTTTGTTGATAAGTTCTATAAAATGGAAATTTTGGCACCCTACAAAATGAGTGTCATAATAGAAGCCACTATTAATATCTTGTTCGAGCATGTTTTAGTTCATTTGAGATTGCCAAAGGCTATTTTCTATGATAGGGAAATCAATTTCATTATCTATCTTTTGGTCCATCCTTTGGTCCATGATGGATTCTAAGTTGTCCAAATTGGTTTCCTTCTAATGCTAGGTCGATGGATAGATATAGATAATCAATACAATAATTGTACATATCCTCAAAATGTACAATACAAGCATCAACAGACTTGGGATGAAATGTTACCTTATGTACAATAAAACTACAGAGTTACTCTTCATAGTTCTATCAACCACACCCTTTGTAGGTGTACCCGAGGTTCCAACCATTGGCCCCAATTGATCTAGCATTGGTCATTGCATCATATCATGAAGACCTATGCCATGCTTAGAATGAGGAAGCCAAAGAAGCCAAATTTGTTTAATGAATCTAACAAATACAACAACAAGTTCTTGATATTCTACAGAAATCCAACGTGAAGTACAAGCAGTGACATGATCAACATTGGGTTCCACATAAGTTTCAAGTTGGTGACAAGATATGGTTACACTTGTTAAAATAGTGTCTAACAAGATCCCATAGGGAGCTCATACTACTCCCATATGGGTGGGAATTCTATGAATTGAATCTCCCATCCTTCCTTGACTTGCACCTTGGTTTTAATGTGGAGCTTCTTTGACCATACTTTTTGTCTTTGATAGACACCTTTAAGGTGGAAAATCACATGTCCATGATAGTTCCCAACCTAGGTCACTACATTGAAAAGGTTGCAATGGACCAAATCATGGATACCAAGTTGAACAAAACCCACCAATAGAGTATACAACTCTTTCGGGTTGTTGAAGGAAACATCTTCATCAAGGAAAGTGGTTCACCAAGAACCATATTCAATAGAAGTTCCAACATGTGTTACATGAAATTGATGCAATGTAGATCATTGATACTCAAAGGTGAAGGATTGGTCTAAAAAATTGTCGAGGGTCATCTCATAAACAATCTTCAAATTCAATTTTTTTGCAGTTTTTAGGTCATGAACTTTTGAAGCATTTTGGGGGGGATTCCCAAACATTTTCAAAATCTGGATACTTAAATGAAGAACATTTGAATCAATCTACAAATTATCTTTCCAAGGAGCTAAAGAACACCTAAAACAAAACAAGGAGCGAAATTTTATGTTATCAAGAATGATCCCCTTTTCTCGTACAACTCAATTTCATAAAAAATGATCCCCTTTTCTCATACAACTCAATTTCATAAGTCAATGTCACACATGTCACACTTAGCACTAACTTCATATTTGGGTTAAGGTTTGCATTTTACCTTCTTTCTTTTTTTTACTTTAAGGAATTTGGCATTATCAATGTAATTTTGGTTTATTGTAATGGTTTTTTTTGTGAATGACAGTAACACACATATATCTTCTTATAGATAACTACTAAGACACTAGACCTTGTATTTGTTTTGTGTTAAGTTATCTTTCATTTCATTCTCAACATAATCTTCATTTCATTCTTAACATAATCCTCCTCACTATTAGTTGAGTCAATTATTTTTCATGTATAGTGTGACTTCATTAACCTCATCACATATTGTAATGATCACATTATGGGTTGACACTACTACTTTTATAAAAAAAATGTTGATGGACTTTTATCTCTCTCTTTCTTATCAACTCTACATTTATGTAGCTTGGTATTGAAGATATTGTAATATCCATCCCATATGTCTATAATGTTGATGTCAACTTATGTTAACCCAATATAATATGTTATACAAAACTCATAATATAGTAATAATAAATCTAATGTGGGCTAAATAATAATTATTGACACACACACACACATATATAGTTGTGTATAACATATTATATGGGTTGATAACAAATAATCAGGAATGGTACCTAGTAGAATTGATTCAATCTCCTTGTCTTTCAATAGTTGATCTAATTTTGTTATATTTATATATAACAAATAGTGAGGAATGGTACCTAGCATAGTTGACTCAATCTCCTTGTCTTCTAATAGTTGTTCTAATTTTGTTATATATAAAAAAATTAGAACAACTATTGGAAGACAAGGAGATTGAGTCAACTATGCTAGGTACCATTCCTCACTATTTACTATTGGAAGACAAGGAGATTGAGTCAACTATGCTAGGTACCATTCCTCGCTATTTATTATCAACCTATATAATATTGTATACACAACTAAAAATATAGTGATAATAAATTTAATGTAGACTAAATAATAATCATTCAGAAATCTATTTATATATAAAAATAACACTATAGAAACAACATCGGGTTAACTATTGAAAGATAAGGAAACTCAGTCAATTATATTTGACAGTTGGTCTAATTGTTACGAACATGTGTTTCCTCCTAAGAGATCATAAGTTCAAATCCAAAGAAATAAGGTATGTATACCTTCATAGACTTTAACAAACAAATCGCTACGTAGAAAAAATCTTATATAGATTTGATCTCAATCAATTATATAAAAATGAAAATTCGATGTAACAAAAACTAAGGATGCTGGTCTAATTTCAATGACTCTCCCCTTCACTTCGTAGATGTTCATGTGGGAAATTTAGTTAAATAATCCGTTACACTAAAGCATGAATCACGAGGAGTTGGTATGTGACGTTTATGTTATACTTGTCGCGATATTTTTTGGTAAAGAACATTCTCTGTCATATAAGAATCTTCACATTCGCTTACTTGTAAAGAAAATGCTAAAGAATCTTCACACTTTCTCTCCCACACAAATCACCGTCACAAACTTTCCAATAAAGCATAAGCATGTAGAATACAACTTTTCTTATCCGAATTACTAATTTAATGGATAGCATTCCACATTATGATAACTTTTATTATCCGAATTTCTAATTTGATGGGATAGCTTTTCACACTTTGATACTATCTTAATTTTAATTTTAATATATATATATATATATATATATATATATATATA
>CBVK0100635087.1:0-11449 GCA_900067695.1 Picea abies | reverse complement strand
CATCACTTCCAAAGATAATATCATCAACACAAACTTCAATTAACAAAATATTATCTTGATTTACCTTGATGCAGAGGTTGTTGTATGCATTTCCTTTCCTGAACCCTTATTGTTGTAAATATATTTCCAATCTGGAATGCCATGCTCTCGGGGTCTGTTTGAGGCCATACAAGGCCTTTTTCAACCTGCAAACATCATCTTCATTCTCTGACAACTGAAATCCTTCTAGTTTCTCAATGTAGACTTCTTCTTCTAGATCCCCATTCAGGAAGGTTGATTTCAGGTCCATCTGATACACTTTAATATTCTTGGAGCATGAATAAGTGAGGATCAATCTGATTATTTCCATTCTAGAAACTAGGTAAAACTTCTCTTCAAATTCGATACCTTCAACCTAAGCATATTCTTTACATACAAATATAGCTTTGTTCCTGGAAACTTGTCCATCTTCATTCAATTTTTTTTCGAAGACTCACTTTGTGTCGATCACATTTTTGTACCTTGGTCTTCGAACTAGTTCCCAAGTGTCGTTCTTATCTATCTTATCCAGCTCTTCATCCATGGCTTTTAGCCAGAATTCATTTTTTTTGGCTTCTTCAAAACTTCTTAGCTCAGTCATAGATAAGAGTGCTAGGTGCAGTTGTTCTGGTGAATGAATTCTTCTTCTACTATCAACTCCTGCGTCTTTGTTCCTGATGATCTGATCTGATGGATTCTTCTTCTGTATTCATTTGCTAGGTTTCTTTGGAGGTACTTGAATATATTGTTGTTCTTTCTCTTCTACTTCTAACTGCTCTTCTTCATCTTCCCCTTCTGTTACTTCTTCTTCCTTTTCTTCTTCTTCGTGAACTTGTTCCATTGAATCTTTTTCTTCTTCATTTATTTTTTATCCACTTGTCTCATCAACCATCACATTGATGATTTCCATAACTTTGTTGAACCTTATATCGAAACATTTGTATGCTTTCCTTGTGCTCGAGTACCCAACAAGTACGCCTTTGTCCACACGAGAATCAAACTTTCTCATTCTTCCATCTTCTTTTTTGATGTAGCATTTGCTTCCAAAAAATATGAAGTGCTTCACATTCGTTGGTCTTCCTTTATACAGTTCGTAGGGATTTTTATCACTGTTTTTTATGAGCATTACTATGTTTGAATGTGAGTTGTTGTATGCATTACATGTGCCCAAAAAATGTTTGTCAACTTAGAATCCATTAAGATAGTTCGATCTATTTTTTGTACTGTCATGTTCTTCCTTTTGAAGAATCCATTTTGTTGTGGTGTTCTAGCAACGAATAATTTCCTTTTTATCCCATGCTTGATGTAGAAGTCCATGAATTACTTTGAAGTAAACTCTCCTCCATTATCCGATCTCAAAAATTTGATTTTTGAATCTATTTCATTTTCAACCATTTCCTTATAAATTTTGAAGTTCTCAAATACTTTTGACTTCTTCCTGATAAAACAAACTATAGTTATCCTTGTATAATCATCAACTAATAACATAAAATATTTGTCACCTTTAAACCCTTTCGTTCTAGTTGGTCGAACTAGATCAATATGCACAATTACCAGCGGCTTTGTTATGGAGTATTCCTTTGACTTGAAGTTGGTCTTGGTTTGATTTTCTTGTTGACAATGCTTACATAGAGTGTTGGTTGGCTTCGTGATCTGGGGAATTTCTCTCACTCGTTCATTTTTTATGACTTTGACAAGATTGTCAAATTTTATGTGACCCATTCTTTTGTTCCATATAGACAAACTTCATCTTCCTTTCCTAGACAACACTTTTCATTTTCAATTTCACTTAATACACATATGTTGCTTGAAGTTCTTACAGCTGTCGCAACCACTCTGCCTGAACCTGCTTTCTTATATCACACTTCTGTAAATCAAACACGAATTTGTGACCTTCATCACACATTTTACTTACACTAAGAATATTATGTTTCATATCCTCCACTAGTAGAACATTCTCTGCCTTGGTATCCTTATTTCCAATTCTGATTGTGCCTCTTCCAATGATTATGTCTGAGTCGTCGTTTCCAAAGGAGACTGGTCCATCTCTTTCATTTATCAACGTTAGAAGTCTGTCCTCATCACCTGTCATGTGATTTGATTAGCCACTATCAACATACCAACCACATTTCTTGTGTTTATCTTGTAGAGAAATCAACGTTAGAAGTCTGTCCTCATCACCTGTCATGTGATTTGATTAGCCACTATCAACATACCAACCACATTTCTTGTGTTTATCTTGTAGAGAAAGTGTGCATTCTTCATTGTTGAACTCATTCTACTTCCTTATCCGTATTCTTTGAGGTTCATATCTATGACTATTTTTATTTTGTTGTGATTCTCTTGGAGAAACTGTCATTCTACAATCTTTGGCCATGTGTCCAAATATGTTGCACTTATAGCATTCCATCTCAGTACTCAAGAATTCAAACCTGTTGTACCTTTTGTTCTATGTTTCACTAGACTTCTTGAATAGTTATTTCATGCATAATTTTCACTATTGTCTCTATTCCTGTTATTTTCTCTTCAATTCACAAGCTTATGTCCAAAATTGTTACATGAAAAACATAAACCAAGAAATATAGTTTGATACACGGTATCTATAGATATTCTAAAATGAGTTACTCTTATGAACCCTTCTTCTTTTTGAGGCCTTCTTGTTTCTGACTGTTGTTGATTCTGAAATTTGAATCTTCTAGGTGGAGTGTCTCTGTGATCTTCCTTGTAAGGAGTTGAAGATCTTCTGAAAGGAGTTACTCTTCTGAATCCTTCTTCTTTTTGAGGCCTTCTTGTTTCTGACTGTTGTTGATTCTGAAATTTGAATCTTCTAGGTGGAGTGTCTCTGTGATCTTCCTTGTAAAACTTATTTTCTCCTTTGTCTGTCTCTGCATAGACTCTTGGTTTTGTTTCTTGATCTATTTTTTTGGAGCTTGATCCCTTTTCTATCTGATTGTATCCTAGTCTGGACTTGTCATGATGTGGCCTTTGACTATTAATAATGTTATCCAAAACTTTAGAGCTATTATGCATGTTTTTCTTTTGAAGGTATTTTCTCAATGTGACAATCTCTGCTTCCAAACCTCCAATGATCATGTCTTTTCCTTCCAACCATTCTTTGAGTGCTTCTTCAATTCTTTTGTCTTCTTCAACTTGAATTTTTAGTTTAGTGATCATCTTCTCTAGTTCTTCGGAGTTGGAATTTTGAGCTTCCTATTTTCTTTTTAGTTATCCATGTGGTGATTTTTTTTTCTTATTTTCCCTTTTTATAACTTCTATGGCACTAAACAATTATTATCTGTAGTCAACTTCTACCTCTTCATATTCTTCTTCAGTGCCTTCTTTATTGGAATATTCTACTTCCATGAATAGAACCCTTTCTGTATCAATTTCAGTAACTTCATCTTCATTTGATGAGGTGTTGTATTCTTTGGTGCAAAAGATTTTATTGAGAAAATTATTTTTGGTTCTTTTGCCTTTGTATATTTGTTTGCTATTTGAATCTTCTTCTTCATTCCTTTTCTTTTTCTTATGGGGACATTTGTTAACGAAATGACCAATACCATCACAATTAAAACAAATCAATGGAAGCTTACCTCTATATTTTATGGATCCATTAACATTTTTTAGAAAGAGGTCCCCTTGGGAAACACCCCTAAACTTGAGGTACGACTCACTCAATAGGTCATTTTGTCAACCCTCCCATACCTAGACTTGGGAAATTGCATAGGGTCTTTAAGCATTGGTTTATTTTGATGAGGTGGTTTGGATGTACATGCTTAGATAGATCATTTTTTTTTTGATTTACTCATCATGATGCATTTGAATTGATATCCTTGGAGGGCATATCCATTTGTTTTTGCAGAACCTAGCTGGTAAACAAATTTGGAAGAACAAACCCAGCTTAGGTTTCCATGGGGCTTGAAGCCCATAGGTTGGATGCCAAGGGCCCACATTCTAGATGATGATGAAATGCCTTTGGAGGTGTATAGGACACCTTGGAGGATCTTACCCAACCCCTACATACCAAACGATTTGCTTAAGAGGGCCAAAACGTCACCTTTTGAGGGTTTGACGTCACCCTAGGGCTAGGGTTTGGTGGTGGATATGGACACTTGGAATTTTTTTACGGAGAAGACCCTTTGCATGTAAGATATGAGCCTAGTGCATGAGGAATGCGCCTTTGGAGGCCCAACAATTCACCTTTAAACTCAACGTCCACCTAAAAATTCCAAAACGTTGCCCAAAAAGAGGGTGGCGTCATGTTTCTAGGGTTTCTTTTATGTGGAAAGTGTGATTTAAATAATATTATTTTTGTAAAGGGGAAAGATGAGGGGGTTTGACCCCTTATCTTGTGTTTTACCCTAATTTTTGTGGACAAACATTTCTTAGAACTTTTTTTATAAATAGAGATCAACTCTATTTCATTTTTCATCATAGCTCTCCTATTGTGAGAAGACTAGTGGTTGAAATTTGCGCCCTACTTGGGAAATTTAGTATCTGTATCTTTTGCAAATAAGTTTTGGTGTTATCTCTTGGTGAATGGATGACGCTAAGTGGTGTTCACCTCCTGGAGGATTTTTTACTTGCTCTTGGATGGTAATTGCTTGGTGACCTAGGGTTTGATCTCTCTCTTTCTTGGAATTGGTAAGGAAAATATGCATTTATTAGTTATTTCTTGTTTGTTCTTGGTTATTGTTGGTTGAAACCCTGGGAGGAGTATGTTGTATACACCCTCCATTAAGCTTTATCTTATTCGTTGATTTTATAATTCATTTTTTGCAAGGGTTTCTAGGGGAAGTATGAGTGTGTACATGTAATGTTCCCAAGCAGATTTGCTAGGAAACTTAGGTGATTTTGTGATTTGTTTTTTTGTTTTTTTGCAGGATTTACTTTTGGAGTTGAGCTCTAGGTATTTGTGAAGAGTTTATAACATATTAAATACAATGAAGTAGATCATAAGATATAAGATACACACAACAATTATATTTCAAAAAAGCTTCAGATCTGACTTTTATTTACTATAATACGTTGATCTTCCACACATATATATGCAGATCCAGTACAATAAAATAAGATAAACAAGCCAAGGATGCATGCACACTTTAAATACAATAATATAGAGCAATAGGGTCTCTGAGATCCCTCACAACTGACTGAATATATATACAAGATCAATTTCTTTCCCTGGTGAGCTCTAACCTTCAGATCGGGTATTGGTGCACCCCTCACTGGCTGGAAAAGCTAGAGATTTTGGCCTCCTTGAAGATGACCACCAAAATCTATGGAAATATTTTCAAACTATAGATCGGAATCTGTAGATGACAAGTGGAACAAGTTTGGAATCAAATCCCCTGATAAAACCTTCAAACACTTCCCCCTCAAGGAATGGTGCGCCCTACTTCAGCCAATACGTCCAACTGATGGATAAAATATATATGCAGAAGAAATACCTCCAATAAATGCTGCAAAGGGGTGCTACGAAGCCAACAATCACTCTTGGAGTGTATTTCCCTGTATATCTAGCCTCCTCTAAGCAAATTGAATTTTCCTTCCTCCACTGATGCGCCTAAGCTACAGGAAAACACTACAAACTATGCCTTTCTTGCACAAATAACTCTTGAACTTGATATGGACTAGATAGAATGGTGAGGGGGGAATATTTCACCTCCTTGGACAAGCTTGGACCGGGAACAGAGGGATATTTCACCTCCTTGATGGTCTCTAGGGTTTCTTGACTCAAAACCCTCAAAATTTCACCTCCTTGATGGTCTCTAGGGTTTCTTGACTCAAAACCCTCAAAACGTATGCTGCATAGGTCAAGTGATCTCAATAGAAGAATAACATAAATGAGGAGTGAGGCACCCTCCTCTCACTTTTATACCTCCATCTTCTAATTCTATGTTGAGTTAATTTGTCATTTTCACAAAGGTTATTGTTTTAATTTCTTCTTAAGTCAATAACCTTTTTTCCCTTTTCATCCAGTCACTTTAATAAAATATCATTAAATCACCTAGTGACATCTTAAACACCTCCTACCCCTTTTCCCTGTTGGACTACAATCTAAAGGGGTGACTAGACTACTAATTCCTCCATGGTCTTGTCAAGGAGAGAGGAACATTGTGGTCTCCCCTACTGGAAATTGTTTGGCCACAAGCAATTATGTACTTGTTTGTTGTAGCACTTGTTCACTCTCCCAAGTTGCATCTTCTATAGGAAAATTATTCCATTTGACCAAGTACTCCTTGATATCCCTGTTCCTTAGCTATTTCGCCCTTACCTTCAAAACCTCCTCTGGAATCAAAATCAAGTGTCCCTCTTCATCAACTAGAGATAGATATTCATTATCTACAACATGCTTCCCCAAAGCCCTTTTTAGGCAAGATACATGGAAAACATTGTGGATTTTGATCTCCGATGGTAATTTTAGTTCATATGCAACTTTTCCAATTCTCCTTTCCACTTCGTAGGGCCCATAGAAGCATGGTTTGAGTTTCCCAACTCCACTATTCTTAATAGATGCATGTATGTCTGGCTACAATCTTAAGTAGACCAAGTCCCCTGCCTAAAAAGTACGCTCCACCCTCTTTTTGTCAGCATATAATTCCTACTGGTTTTTAGCTCTATGCAAATTGTCTTTGAGTTCTTTAAGGATATCTTGGATTTCATGTATCCATTCTTTCACCATAGGATCCCTTTTATCTCCAAACACAATTTCAACAAAAGTAAGGGGATCATAATTGTACAAAGCTTTGAAAGGAGACATACCAATGGATAAGATCATAATTGTACAAAGCTTTGAAAGGAGACATACCAATGGATAAGTGGTGAATGATGATGTAATTGTACTCCCCCAAATAAAGCCATTTGACCCGAGCTTTTTTCTACCCTGCTACATAATTCTTGAGGAAACATTCCACCCATTTGTTTATTATTTTTGTTTTCACATCTGTTTATGGATGGTAGCTAGTGCTAGGAGTCAACTGAGTACCCACCAATCTAAATAGTTCCTTCTAAAAGATGCTCATAAACTTGTTGTCCCTGTCGCTCACAATTGTCTTGGGTATTCCATGCATCATATGCACTATAGTCCATAGTGATGGCATAAAAGTGGGAAAACTTAGTCAAGCGGTCTACCACCACAAATATAAAATCTTTCCCCTGTGTCGTGGGAAGCCCTGTAATGAATTCCATATATACGTTTTCCCACTTACGCTCTAGAATGGGAAGAGGTTGTAATAGGCCTAATGGGTGGTTATGCTCATCTTTATTATGCTAGAAAGTAGTACACTTCCTTATGTAGTGCATGACCTCTCCCTTGAGACCCTTCCAGGAAAACATTTCCCTTATCTGCCTGTATGTCTTAAGAAAAACCCGGTGCCCTGCTAATGGTGAGTCATGGAATGCTTGAAGCAATTTCTTCTTGAATGAAGATTCTGGAACTAAATAGATTATGAATTTATAATAAATAATACCATCAATGATCATGTACCTATCATCATGTAACTACATGTCCATCAAATCAAATGCAAATTTGTTTTTAGAATATTCCACCAATAGAAGAGAGTTCCAGTCCATTGATATTTTGGTCATGGAATATGTTGAGGGCCTTCTAGACAAAGCATCTGCCACTACATTATTCTTTCATGTTGGCATGGGGGCATACCCAGGGTTCAAATCTAACATCACACCAACAAACCCTAACTACTAGCCCTTTCGACAACACCTGCGAAGCAGATGCAATCTCACTCGAAGTAGCAATAGGAGGTTGCAAGACACAAGTGTCTACAACCAGAGGAAATGCAAAATGATCCCAGAACACAACACAATACAATCCTGGATATGCTTAACAATGTTATACTTGGCTTCGCGAAGTTACCTATATCTCTTATCTCTAACACAACAATGCAATAACAGTATATCCGATAGCAAATAACACATCATCAACCACAAAGACAATAAGATATATGTGGTTCACCCTCTCCCTGGGGCTACATCCACAGAACCGTGTTTCTTGATTTATTAGATGAAAACATGCAGTTTTATATGTGCACTTAGTTGAAAATCTCTTTCTCTCATTCTCCCCTCCCTGCACACCCAGCTGCAGGGTTGATCTTCGCACCCAGATGAAGATCTTGCAATACTGAAATCTCTCACACAAGACACTTCCCTCTCAATATCGCTCTCATCAACAATATTAGTAACAACAAGGAACAATGACCAACCCCTCTCAACTCTTCCAGACCTTATTTATGCATTACATGACTCTTGGACAACCTTAGACCGAAGTCTAGGTGTCAAAACCCTAGATCCAAAACCCTAGGTTTCAAAACCCTAGGTCCACTTGACCCACGTTTTAAGGGCTTTGCCAGCCTATTCCTCCTTCTTTTCTATGAGGTGCTCCAAAGAACCCGTTGGTATTTTCTTTCACTTGTTGATTTGTCCACAGTATATCTTCTTTGGTGATTTGTCTTCCTTAATCTTCTCTTCCAACGGGTAGCTTTTCCTTTACTTCGCTCCTTCTTTTCTGCTTCTTTAAGCACTTCGAACCTTCCTCAGTTTGTGTGCTTCCCACGCAGTTCATACTTCATCTTTCATATTCCTTAATCTTCTCTTTCTTTATTAATACATAACCAAGGGCCAATAGGCCCCCAACACTCACATGTGACTCATCCCGAGTCACTGCAAAATTGAGCCTTATGTAATACTTCAACTGCAGACTGCGCGGATCAACCTGTGCTTTTTGCTCTGTCCCTCCCCATGTTGTGCAGACTGTCTTTTATGTGTCTGGTACCCAGTTTCAACTGCACCTGGTACCGAGACCCTTCCTTCTTTCCTTTTACTGAGAGTTGCGAGGCAGTTGGTTGTCCTAATATAGCTTCAATCGGCTTCCATTGACTAAACCATCCTTCCAATATCCATTAAGAGTCTTCAACTATGCAGCTTCTCCTTCGGTAACATAAGCAACTTCAAATGGTCCGAGCCAATGTGTCATGAACTTCTCTGGATGTGTCATGAACTTGTTGTCATATAACAGTACCAAATCTCCTTGCTTAAATACTTTCTTCTTGATATGTCTATCATGGTAAGCCTTGTCTCTCTCTTTTTGTACATGCTGATGAAATCCTGCAATAAACTTCTCTTCCTCCAATTCCGTCAACTATGTGAGCCTGTCTTGGACAACGCTTGTGTCATCCATACCTGTAAATGCTACAATTATTAAACTAGGAACCAAATATTCCATAGGTACCACTGCTTACAAGCCATATACCAACTTAAAGAGAGTCTATCTAGTTAACTTTTTGCAAGTAGTTCTATAAGCCCATAATACTGCTGGAATTCTCAGATCCCAATCATCTTTGTTAACACTGCAAATCTTAGTCAGCGTTGTCTCCAAGATCTTATTGAAAGCTTCGACTATGCCATTCACCTGTGGGTGGTATGGAGTGCTCTTCTGATGGTGAACTTCGAATTCCTAAGTCAAGGTTTCAATAGTTTTGTTGATGAAGTGTGTGCCTTGATCACTCATGAGGATCTTCGGGCATCCAAATCTAGTTATTGTGTGCCTTGATCACTCATGAGGATCTTCGGGCATCCAAATCTAGTTATAATATCATCAAAGATGAATTGCGCAATTGTGGCTACACTACAGTCCTTAACTGCTCTTGCTTCTACCCATCTGGTTAGATACTCTATAGCAGTGATAATGTATCAAGCTCCTGTGCGCTTTCCTGGTGGATTAATAGGTCCCACAAAGTCAATAGCCCATTTATCAAATGCATGTAAGGTTAACTAAGGTGCTAAAGGAATTTCATCCCTTCTAGAAGGTTTCCCTACTCTTTTACACACATCGCAGGCTCTATAGTATTCCTCAACATCCTTATGTAAAGTAGGCCACCAGAGGCCAGCTCTAAGAACCTTCTATGTTGTTGCTTTCCCTTGGCTTTCATGTATCCATTATTTCACCATAGGATCCCTTTTATCTCCAAACACAATTTCAACAAAAGTAAGGGGATCATAATTGTACAAACCTTTGAAAGGAGACATACCAATGGATAAGTGGTGAATGGGGATGTAGTCGTACTCCCCCAAATAAAGCCATTTGACTCGTGCTTTTTTCTACACTGCTACATAATTCTTGAGGAAACATTCCACCCATTTGTTTACTATTTTTGTTTTCCCATCAGTTTATGGATGGTAGCTAGTGTTAGGAGTCAACTGAGTACCCACCAATCTAAACAGTTCCTGCCAAAACATGCTCATAAACTTGTTGTCCCTGTCGCTCACAATTGTCTTGGGTATTCCATGCATTAGATGCACTATAGTCCATAGTGATGGCATAAAAGTGGGAAAACTTAGTCCAGCAGTCTACCACTACAAATATACAATCTTTCCCCTGTGTCCTGGGAAGCCCTATAATGAATTCCATATATATGTTTTCCCACTTACGCTCTGGAATGGGAAGAGGTTGTAATAGGCCTGATGGGTGGTTATGCTCATCTTTATTCTTCTGGAAAGTAGTACACTTCCTTATGTAGTGCATGACCTCTCCCTTGAGACCCTTCCAGGAAAACATTTCCCTTATCTGCCTGTATGTCTAAGAAAAACTCGGTGCCCTGTTAATGGTGAGTCACGGAATGCTTGAAGCACTTTCTTCTTAAATGAAGATTCTGGAACTAAATAGATTATGCCTTTATAATAAATAACACCATCAATGATCATGTACCTATCATCATGTAACTACCTGTCCATCAACTCACATGCAGATTTGTTTTTAGAATATTCCACCAATAGAAGAGATTTCTAGTCCACTGATATTTTGGTCATGGAATATGTTGAGGGCCTTCTAGACAAAGCATCTGCCACTACATTATTCTTTCCTGTTGGCACGGGGGCAGACCCAGGGTTCAAATCTAACAGCACACCAACAAACCCTAACTATTGGACCTTTCGGCAACACCTATGAAGCAAATGCAGTCTCACCTGATGTAGCAATAGGGGGTTGCAGGACATAGGTGTCTGCAACCAGAGAAAATGAAAAATGATCCCAGAACACAAAACAATACAATCATATATATGCTTAACAATGTTATACTTGGCTTCGCAAAGTTAGCTATATCTCTTATCTATAACACAACAATGCAATAACAGTATATCATATAGAAAATAACACGGCATCAACCACAAAGACAATAAGCTATACGTGGTTCACACTCTCCCTGGGGCTACGTCCACAGAACTGTGTTTCTTGATTTATTAGATGAAAACATGCAATTCTATATGCACACTTAGTTGCAGATCTCTTTCTCTCTCTTTCTCTCTCTTTCTCTCCTTCTCCCCTCCCTGCGCACCCTACTGCAGGGTTGTGTTGATATTATGGTAGCTCCGGGAGGTATTTACCTCCATGTGTAAACCTGACGAGAATAGAATATTC
>CBVK0100635086.1:0-11449 GCA_900067695.1 Picea abies | reverse complement strand
TCTCTTCTCCCTTATCACATTCATCCATATCATTTTTCTGCAAAAATTTCTGACCCTGCCCGCTCCCTTTTCAGTTCACCCATCCTCATGGCCCATACCCATAGCCAAGAACTGGAGTCTCGCTTCAACACCTTGCAATCTAGTTTCCTCGAGACCCAACAATAAGTGCAACAACTCAGTGCTACTATTGCCTCCCGTGATACATCCATCAATACCACCATAAATGCATCAGTCCAGTCCGCAATGGCGGAAGTCAAACAAAAACTGACCACCTAGCTTGAATCTGTCTTTGCATCACTCTGCACCAAACTCAAGATCCCTATCGATGACCCTTTTCATGATGCACATACAAAGACTGAAGGTAAAACTTCTTCTCATTCCCATACCTTTCAAGCCCATCACTTTCAACGGGACATATGCCTTCCGCAGGTGGATGTAACCAAATTTGATGGCTTGGACCCCACTGGTTGGGTCACCCAAATGGAACATTATTTCTCTCTCTACAACATTACAGATGACTTGGCCAAACTCCGGTATGGTGTTCTCCATCTAGATCAAGAACGCTGGTAATGGTGGCAATGGAGAAAAACTTCCCGTCAAGGGTATATTGCTTGGACCCAATTTGTGACTGAGCTTTATGAATGCTTTGACACTAACACCAACCATTTGGGCCGTTTGACAAAATTGAAACAATCAGGAACAATAGAAGACTTCATAGCTGCATTTGAGCGCCTGGATTTTCGAACAGAGGGCATGACTGATGCTTTCTTTCGAGAGTGTTTTATCAGTGGCCTCAAGGAGGAGATTCGGGCCCGTGTCCTCATGGCTCGACCTGTGACTTGGGTGGAGGCTACTAAAAAAGCTAAAGAAGCACAACAAATTGTTTCCTCTCAAAACTGTAAGCCTTCCTTTATCCCTCGCCCCAAACCAATAAACCCCACTACTCCCTCCACCCCATTAAAGATCCAAAAATTGACCAGGGATGAAATGGATGAACGCCAACTCAAAGGCCTCTGTTATAATTATGATGACAAATATTTCCCGGGCCACAAATGTAAGGAACAAAAGCTTTTTATGGCCATCTCTGAGGGTATTCCGGAAGAGGATGTTGAAACTCCACTTGTGCCCGAGTCACCAGAAATAATTGACATAAACCCTCCCTCTGACCCTCCTGAAGTGGAACCGACCATTTCCCTCAATGATCTCACCGGCTTCTCTGCCCCCCAAACCCTCAAGTTAATCGGTTACCTCAAGCACCGAAAGGTCATCATTCTGGTTGATAGTGGCAACACCCACAATTTTATTCATCGCCACATTGCCCAAGAAACCCATTGCTACATCCATGCTGTCAACAATTTCCAAATCATGATTGCCAATGGTGGTTCTATGAAATGTGGCGAGCGCTGTGAAAATGTGTGTCTCCAAGTCAGTGACTACCACCTAAAATCCCATATGTTTGCTATTGACATGGGCAGTTGCGACATTGTGTTGGGTGCAGACTGGCTAAGGACTTTGGGTCCAATTCTCATGGATTTTCAGAACTTAACCATGCAATTCGACCAAGAAGGCCACCAATATAAATTCCAAGGCATCACTATTGGTTCACCTGAGGTCATCAATTCTCATCACATGGAAAAGATGCTCAAAAAAGGTCATTCTGGTGTCATTTCCCAACTCCACTCCATACAAGCCACAGAGACACCCCCAGTGCCCCAAGACCTCCAAGCCCTCCTTTCTAAACATCAAATAGTATTTTCCACTCCCCAAGGACTCCCTCTTTCCCGCGATGTTCATGATCATTCCATTCCCCTTGTCCCAGGAAGCCTTCCCCCCAATATTCGTCCATATCGCCACCCCTTTGCACAAAAAAATGAAATTGAGAAAATGGTCCAGGAACTCCTTACTGCAGGTGTCATCCGTCCTAGTACAAGCCCTTACTCGTCTCCAGTCGTCATGGTACTGAAGAAAGAAGGTTCTTGGAGAATGTGTCCTGACTTCCGTGCTCTCAACAAACTGACCATCAAAGACAAATTTCCCATTCCTGTCATTGATGACCTCCTGGATGAATTGAGTGGCACCCAATTCTTTACCAAACTTGATCTTCACTCAGGCTATCACCAGATACGTATGAAAGAGGCCGACATTCCCAAGACAACCTTTCACACTCATGAGGGCCACTATGAGTTTTTGGTCATGACTTTTGGCTTGTGTAACGCCCCCTCCACCTTCCAGAGCCTCATGAACCATGTCTTCCTCCCTTTTCTGCGTCATTTTTTCTTAGTTTTCTTTGATGATATCCTCATCTGTAGCAAAACCTGGACAAACCATCTTACTCATGTGGATCAAGTTCTCTGCCTAATCTCTCAACACCAACTTTTCCTAAAACAGTCCAAATGTGCTTTTGGTGCCTCAGAAGTAGAATACTTGGGTCATCGAGTGGGAAAGGATGGCGTCAAGGTGGACCCGAAAAAGATTGAAGCTATGCAAGACTGGCCGCACCCAAAGACTCTCAAAAGCTTGCGTGGATTTTTGGGCCTAACATGTTATTATCGCAAGTTTGTTAAGAACTACGGAAAGATTGCAACACCTCTCACAGCTCTCCTCAAAAAGAACTCTTTCACTTGGACTCCAGCCGTTGCTCAAGCTTTTCAAACCTTGAAGACAGCCATGTGCACCACTCCGGTTCTAGCCCTTCCTAATTTCACAAAGACCTTTGTGCTGGAATGTGACGCCTCAGGGAAAGGAATCGGCATTGTCCTTATGCAAGAGGGTCGACCTTTGGCCTTCACCAGCAAACAATTGTCTGAAAGGAATCTGGGCAAACCTATTTATGAAAAGGAAATGTTGGCGATTCTGCATGCCGTTGAGCCGTGGCATCCTTATCTCTTGGGGCAACGCTTCCAAATTAAGACCGACCATCAAAGCCTCAAGTACTTTCTGGAACAATGCATTTCCTCCCAGGACCAACAAAAATGGGTGACTAAGCTCTTTGGATATGATTATGAGATCATTTACAAGAAGGGAAAAGACAATGTCGTGGTGGATGCACTGTTCTAGAAATATGAAGACGAAAGATCTCTTTTTTCTCTTTCCTTCATTGTACCCGATTGGCTCCAAGCTGTGAGCCAAGAATGGCTTCAAGATCCCAAGAGTTCGCATCTGATTCAGCAACTGCAGAACAAGGCTCTAGCTCCCCCAGGGTACTCCTGGCTCCAAGATGAGCTTCGATACAAAGGTCGCTTGTATTTAAGTAAACAATCCAAGCTCAAATCCATGGTACTTTCTGAGCTTCATGCTACACCCACAGCAGGGCACTCAGGGTTCACCAAAACATATGACCGGGTCAAATGTTCTTTTTTCTGGGATGGTATGAAACAGGACATCCGTAAGTTTGTCGCTGAATGTGAGGTGTGTCAACGCAACAAGGGAGAAACAGTCAAATCTCTTGGCACCCTCCAACCACTTCCGATTCCCCTTCCTATTTGGAAGGATATCTCTATGGACTTTATTACATGCTTACCCAAATCGGGGAATAAATCAGTCATAATGGTGGTGGTGGATCGCCTTTCCAAGTATGCTCATTTTTACGCTCTTCACCACCCATTTACTGCATCCACGGTGGCTCAAATCTTCATGGACCCGGTCTTCAAGCTTCATGGAATGCCACACTTTATTGTTTTTTATCGTGACCCAACTTTCACAAGCAATTGTTGGCAAGAACTGTTTAAGCTACAAGGCACACAATTGCATCTCAGCTCAGCTTATCATCCCCAGACGGATGGTCAAACGAAAGTTGTCAACAAGTGTTTGGAAACATATTTGAGGTGCTTTGCCTCTGAAAAACAACACCAATGGGCTCAATGGTTACCCCTAGCCGAATGGTGGTACAACACTACATACCATACAACCACTCGCATGACTCCTTTTGAAGCGATTTATGGACAGAAGCCACCTTCAGTTCTCTCATACTTACCGGGTACCTCGAAGGTCCAGGCGGTTGACCAAACACTTACAATCCGAGAGGATATCCTTCGTACCCTTAAAGAGAACTTGGTCATGGCACAGAATCGAATGAAGCAACAAGCAGATCAAGGTCACTCTGAACGTCAGTTTGCAAAAGGGGATCAGGTGTTTCTGAGACTGCAACCATATAAGCAAACTTCCCTCAAGGCCGAGCATTGTCAGAAGCTAGCGCCCAAATTTTATGGCCCTTACACAGTTCTCAAGCATGTGGGACAAGTCGCATATCAGTTAGCTCTACCCAGTCAGTCGAAGCTCCATCCTATTTGTCATGTTTCATGCTTGAAGAAGGTGATTGGAACCAAGTGTCGAATTCAAACCAACCTTCCAGAGTTAGCTGAAGAAGGATCCATTTGGCTACAGCCAGAAGCAGTTTTGGACCAGCGTGAGCGTCGCCTGTGTCAGAGAACCATCAAGGAAGTGCTAGTATAGTGGAAAGATGTGACTCCAACAAATGCCACTTGGGAACCAACTACCATTCTGCAGCAGTTTCCACATCTCAAGCCTTGAGGACAAGGCTGTTTTTAAGGGGGTGGACATGTTAAGGTCCTAACCCGCACATAGGTAGATCAATGTATTTGGATGTAATAAAGGTCAATATTAATAAGGCCTTTCAATAAAATAGAATAAGGCGGATGTAAGAAGACCTAATAGAAGCTTTTGCTTCTAGAAGGATCTTCCTCTAGATGCTTCTCTTAATAGACATATTTAGTATAAATAAGGGTCGAGGGTATGAAAACCCTAGCTTGAAGATTATTGTAACAGAGCATTGCTCGACTAGAGGTTGCCCCCTTGAAGAGGCCTGTGAACATTGCTTTATGAATCAAAGTGCTATTTTAGTTGTTGTTCTCATATTATTTTTGTGTTATTGTGGAGATTATGTTGGTTATATTACTGTTATTCTGCCATTTCTAGCATTTTATTTTTGTTCTGCTTATTTATGATATCTGGTATCTTGCAGTGAAGTTAACAACAACAAAAGATTTTCAATGTTGCCATTGTTCTTACAATGTTAATATTTTTGTACTTCTAGTTGTTCAAGCAAATTTTTGTAAGTATGCATTATCTATCTATGATTATTTTCAAAAGAAATTAAGTTCTTTGCAACACTATATTAAATGGATTGCAAATCTACATTTGATTTGACTTATTATCCATCCATGATGTTAATATTTTTATCCATGAAGTAAATTGTCTAAAAACAAATTGCAGTCTTTTTGCCTTTATAGATGAAATGATTATTATCAACCATAACTTCTAACCTAATGAATTGATCCTATGAACCATGCTGGAGTCTAATTAATTTGTTTACATTGTTGGCAAAAGTTAAGTGTCGTTGTTTTTCGAGATTCACATGATGCTTTTGATTTTTTAATGTGATGGATAGTTGAAATTTTAACTAAGAGCAGATCTAATTAAATGGTGTAGAAGATAAATATGTAATGCAAACCCTGAGTAACTTTCAGACATTAGCAATGTTAAATCTTACAACTAGGTTAGTATCATTCATGATGGCTTTCCTTCTTCAAAATCTGTTTTTTTTTAAGATATATATGGCTTGATGAAGAACCCTGAAATGGAGTCTTCCAGAAGTGAAAGCAAAGGCTGAGGTATAACATTCAAAGCAAAGGGTGAGGTATAACATTCAGCAGTAGTCCAAAACTGGAAGGACTAATGAAACTTCTGTCTAGTCTTTGTATTTGCAATGGATGAACTTGCTAATACTCTATTAACTTTCACCTGCTCTTGATTATATGCAATCTAATGTTTCCTTTAAGATCAAATTTCAGCATCACCTTTGACCATAAAGCATATAATTTCAACACTACAATTGGAGATTAGAAATACTGGGCTTGTCACATAAAAGCAACAGAACCTAAATAATCTTTTCTCTGTCTACAGCTTATAGATAACCAACACATTGACCTGCAGAAGTGCTGGAAAATCAACTACATGGAGGGCAGAGTTGTTTCCCATTTCCATGTGAGTTGTTTTCCATTTCCGGTAAGAAAGTAGGAAGATAAATAAACTGCCAAAAGTATATGAACCAATCCGGTAAGGAAGTAGGAAGATATTTTTTAATATCCGTTTTTACAAATTTCCTGGAGTGAGAGTATAAAAAAACGCAGCTTAAATACTAATAAATGGCGTAGGCTAAAGGGCAAACGATTTGTACCTTTGCCCGCCACCGCCAGAATACCAATTCCGGCTATCCATCTACCTCGTTCCGACTATCCATCTTCCGGCAGCTTATTCGAAACAGACGCCGTTAGCTCACGCTCTGTGACATGTCCCACTTCTCTGTATCCATCGTACACTGGCATCTACTGATGTGGCCGATGGAATTTAGTGAATCTGGATGAATTTTAATTTCAAATTTTAAATTAGAAAATGAGCACCCGCGCCCATAATTAACTTACCAAGTGCTCCCCATAGGTATTCAGCACAAATTTGATCACAGAAAGCTGTGACCATTTGCGTTTTTCTTAAAATTTTGATCATGGGACGACACTAGTTTACAGAAAATTCTTAAATATGAAGAGCTATGCAAAGTCAGTTTCTGAAATAGTAGTACGGGTTAACACAACATTTCCTTAAAGGCCTCTACATGCAAGTTAAGATCCTATGATTAATGGCTATACTTACATTTATCATCTCCGTTACTCATAAATTTGTTATCCATGAGTATCATCAATGTTGAGGAGCACAAATGTCGCGAGGCATCCACCATGCAATCAAATAAGTGACTATCACTTACTACCTACATGAGTATCATCAATGTTAAGGTGATGTTGGTCCCATGTAAACTTAGATCTTATGATTAATGGCTATACTTACATTTATCATCTCCGTTGTCATAAATGTGTTAGCCACGAGTATCATCAATGTTCAATGTTAAGGTGTTGTTAGTCATGATTAGCATAGTCCTAACATGAAACATGAATAATCTTTGAAGTTTTTCTAACAATAGCATAGTCCTAATGATTAGCATAGTCCTAACATGAAACATGAAAGGTGTTGTTAGTCATGATTAGCATAGTCCTAACATGAAACATGAATAGTCCTAGCATAGTCCTAACATGAATAAATTATTTCATCTTTTTATTAATTATTAAGATTAAAAAAAATAAAAAAAAATAAACTTACACTTGTTATATAAGAGTAAAATAATGAATAAATTTTACATGTCATTCATTATAAATTATTTCATCTTTTTATTAATTATTAAGATTAAAAAATAAAATAAAATAAAATAAAACTTACACTTGTTATATGAGACTAAAATAATGAATAAATTTTACATTAATATAAAAAGTGCAATATTAAATCAATAAATAATTCTTCATTTTGTCACTTACAAGAATGGTAAAATTGTTTTATATTGATGATTTGTTAGAGAAAAGATATATTGATCTCCACACATACTGATCCAGGTGGATATCGGTGGTCACCCACCTTTTTCGACTGGCTCAAAACAGGTTACTGACAATTTTGACAATTTACTATTTTTAGCAGGTTTTAACTTCTGAGGCCATTTTGAGGGCCTAAATGAAGGTTTTTTCGAGATCGAGGTTCTCAATGATAGCCGAAGGCAGATTGAGCCCCCAAAATGAATCTCCTTGACGATACCTTTCCAACGAGCTATCATACGCCTAAAACAGAGATTGTATGCAAAAGTTACGACCCTAGGAAGTTGATGTACTAACTTATCCAAACGGGACCCACATGACTTTTGGCCATTCATCTCCTAGGGTTAGGTTTTTGGATGTCTAAGGTTTTTGGCATTCCTGTTTATTGTAAAAAGGCCTTCCTTTTGTCATTTTTACAGTCTCTGTACATTTTTTTCATTAATAGAAATCGTGTATTACTGTATATCCGTGTTTATGGTTGCATCTCTGATACATTTGGTTCTGAAATACCGTGGGGCTCTACACAGATACATCCAGACTGAAATGGATTTTTTGGACATCTCATCACTCAGTGCTTCTTATCGATATGCTGTTAAAATCGAGCAAAAATTTAAGCACCAGAACAAACGGGATTTCAGATCTGTAAATCCGCAACAACCAAAGTATGACAAAGACATCCCTAACAAACAGTCTCCCGAAAACCAGTCCAAGAAACAGGAAAAGAAGGGTCACGGGAAAAAAAAGAAGGACACCAGAAAATACTGATAGTTCCACAAAAGCCCCGAGCACAACACCGATAAATGTCGCTCAAAATAGTCATTAGTGGCCGAGATCAAAGACAAGGAGCTGAACCCTGATTCAGAATCTGATTCTGAAAATACTGGTAAATGACAGATCATTGACGCAGACCCCACTGCTATTGTTGCAGCCGCAACAATTCAACCAAAAGAACTGATGTAGGAGCATCACCGACTCATCAAGCGAGCCAGCGCGGAAGCGGAAGACATCTAGACAAGCCAGCAACTTTCTTTTTGGAATTCACCTTGAAACTGTTGCACGAACATTAATGTGAAAATTTAATGAGGTGCACTTTGTATAATGTAATGGACCTTGAGCGGATAGTTCTCGTCCTTTAGTAGATAGACGACATTTACTATAGTTAATGCAGGTAGATAGGAATTTAATTCTAGATTAGACAATTTAGAAGCTGGAGGGAAAATAGATATAGACACCCTCATTTTATCATTGTAACATTACTCTTGAGCATAGAAGAGAAGAAGAAGAAGAGCATGCAGAGAGCTGTGTAAAGAACACCCATGTACAGACATTTGAATTAATAGAAGAGTTCTGATTCAAATTCATGGTTTGTGTTGTTCTCTGTGTAATTGATGTTGTCATGCTCATGAATGTTTGCGTCCTATCATACATTTGCTTTTATATGCTGTGTATATGATTTCATGTTTGAATTGAAGTCTGAGAAGGTGAAGGAATGAGTTTCAATTGTTTCCCTAATTGAGCCAGAGAATTCCTGCAAGGTGTGCAGTCGAATTTGTCTGCAAGGAGTGCGTTGACAGAAGGGTCCAATTAGAGATAGTTTTTGTTCTCATTTCCTCGAAGGTGCAGTTGGACACAGGGGTGCGTGCAAGGAGTGCACAGGCTAGGTAAAAGTCTCAGGGTTGCGAACCTGGGTAAGGAATTGAAAGACTGCTACTGCAAGAGTGCGCAGAGTCGAGAGACTTCAACACTCAGTCAAGGTTGAAGGGTTGTGGCAAGGAGTGCGTGCAAGAGATCTTCTGAAGGACTTGAGAGTCGAGAAGAAGCTCAAGAGGTATAGAACCTTGAGTAATTACCAGGGAAATCACAAGGAGTTGGTACCTTGAGAGCTTGCAAGAAGCGTCGTAGGTCTGCGAGCAGGCAGACGAGTTTCGTTGAGAGGACCGAAATCTTTTCACAGAATCATCAAAGGAAGAACGGACGGTCGAAATCCTCTGAGGAGATTTCACGAAGTTCTGAAGGCCGTTGGATCTTGCGGAGGTGCAAGGAGGTTACGGCGAGAACATCTAGAGGTATAAAGCTCAGGAGGGGCAGAGCCGTCGATCCAAATCACAAGGACCGTCGGATCTACACGTGGTATCATGTATCGAGGTTTCGTAAGTCGAAGCTCCAATTTGTTGCAACAAAAATTGCAATATCGCGATCCGCGATATCCCGACGAGCCCTGAGCCGCACATCGTTGAGGACGCGTTTCAGAGGATCCGAGGAAGTTGGGGTTCGAAGCATCGGGGTTTTCGAGGACAGAGTGTTCTTGCAGTTTGGAATCACAATCCGCGATATCCCGACGAGAGAGTTGTGTGGGCCACAGCAAGAGCCAGTGGAGGACAGGTGGCATAGTATCGGGGATCGGGAAAAGGCAAGTCTCGAATCCATTTACATCAGGATTCGCGATCCCGTGAATTTCGAAGTCCCGATGAGGTGATGGGACCATTGAATAGTCAACCCACACGTGCATCGGAGTATCGGCACATCGGGGTTCAGAGTTCAGAAATTCCATTTGTTGACGTAGCGAGTACCGATTTCCCGATAGAGAGAACCCCGATAGCAAGGGAAAAAGTCAACGTTGACTTGCATCGGAGTTCAGGGAATCGTGAGGCAACAAACACGCGACCATAGGATTCGCGAAATCACGAAGTCCGATTTCCCGATCATTAAGGGAGATCATTTGAAGAGTTGTTGTGGGTAAGGAAAATTCTCGATAGGGAATTAGAGGAACCTTTGAGTTCAGAAGAGATCCTGTGAGTGGACGCGCTCCGAGGGGTGCGATTGCGTCAAGAACCAACAGATCCCGAAGAGGGGGAGCACCTTTTTCATTCACAGATGTGGGTGAAGAAGACCCCGCTACATTTTATTGTTGATAGCAGAAGCCAGAAAAACCTCATCTCAGCAGAGGTCGTCAAACAGTTGGGATTGTCAACAACACCACACCCGCAACCATATAACATCGGGTGGCTTCGGCAAGGATGAGATCTCTATGTTAGCCAACAGTGTCAATTGTCATACGGCATCCAACCCTTCAAGGATGAGGTATTATGTGATGTTGCCCCACTGGACGCATGTGATGTTCTCTTGGGCCAACCATATATGTGGAGACACCATGTTGTTTATGAGTCTCAACCCCGTAGTGTCATTGTTACTTTGGGGGGTCATCTCTACAGAATACCAGAGGTAGTTCCAACTATTGTTCCACCTAAAAAGTGTCGCAAGGTATTATCTCATACTACAAAATTCAACTTCTTCACAATCAGTTCAAAAGGGGAACAGAAGGACACTGCAACCACTACAGCCTCGCCCGCTGCACCTTCTATCCAAAAGAAGTAGGTCGACAAGGTTACAACAAAGCGCAAAGATTCCTTTTTCACACTGTCCTCTCATGTATCAACTTGTTGAACAGCCTCAGCTTCAACAGGTTCATGACAGACTTCCACAAACTAAGCAGCGCGACGTCTCCAACAATACAAGTAGCTCACCAAGATACAGATCCAGTAAACGCTTTTCCCTCTCCCCCGGGAACTCAACACAATGGAGACCATTGCTTCCTAAGGAGAGAGGATTGATCCAGGTGGATATCAATGGCTACCCACCTTTTCCAACCGGCTCAAAACAATTTACTGGCAATTTTGGTAGTTTACTATTTTTAGCAGGTTTTAACTTCCAAGGCCATTTTGAGGGCCTAAATGAAGGTTTTTAGAGATAGAGGTTCTCAATGATATCCAAAACTATGATTGAGCCCCCAAAATGAATCTCCTCGATGATACCTTTCCAAGGAGCTTGTAAATTCTAACCTTGTACAATATCTACTGCAAACTGATATTCAGAAAAGAACAGAAAAGATACAATGGCAAATACAAAAATTACACAGAGATTTTTCACCTGGAAACCCAAACCGGGAAAACCAGCATATATTATATTGATACACTTGTTGTTACATTGTTTACAATACAATATACATATAGGAGCCAGCG